>VUQG01035408.1:30111-40554 GCA_015106755.1 Etia nguti
TTTTTTTTTTTATTTTAATTTTTTTTTTTTGTTGTTTTATTTTTTTTTTTTTTTTTTTTTTTTTTTGAACTAATAATCGTGTTTCCTCATAGTTAGTACTACCTGCTAATTGATGTTCTTAAAACTGAACTCTGTCTTTCCACCAGGGCAACTTACCGAAATATTCCCACAATGCCTTGGTGGTCCAAGCGATGAAGACCAATCTGACGGACCCCGACATGCATGTGCTGTTCTTCGATGTGGAGGCGGTGATCATCCAGCTGCTGACAGAGGAAGCTCAGAGACCGAACCCCATGCTGGTGTCCCCCGAGACGCTGCAGAAGAGCCAGGCTGGGGCCGATAAGGGCGGGTCCTTGTTGGCTCATAAAATATTCAAACAGGTCCATAAACACAAACCCCCCCCACTAATGAAGGTCTTTTATTAATGTGTTATTTTTGTTTTTCATGTAAATAATTTCTCTTAAAACCAGGTGAAGGAGACCATGAAGGAGACCATTAAGGAGCACCTATTAGATGAAGATGAGGATGAAGAGGAGGAGATGAGGAGGCGTGAGGAGAAGTCCAAGTCTCTGAGTCTGCTGGAGTATAACCTGACGATGGACACGGCCAAGCTCTTCATGTCCTGCCTGCACGCCTGGGGTCTCAATGAACAGCTTGACACCATCTGTCTGGAGCGACTGGGCATGCTCAGACCACACTGCCCTATCTCCTTTGGCTTGATCTCCAGAGGAGGCCACATGTCCCTCATGCTGCCCACCTTCAAGGTAACTGTCTGTTATCACCTGGGTTCCAGGTGTCTTTCCATGAAAGACATACGTTTGAACACGAAGCATTTAAAAAAACTGAATTAATGGTTTGATAAGAGCACACCCGAAAATAAGAACCTCTCCTCTTTGTCTCACTCCATTTCCCAGGAGTCTTTGCTTCGTCAGCTCTCCCTGGCAACAGGTCGGAAGCTATCTCTGTCCGATATAGTGGGGAAGGGGACATATGGCGTGTCGAGGGCCGTCACCACACATCACCTCCTCTCCGTCATCTCTCTGGCCAACACTCTGATGGGCATGACAAACGCCACCTTCGTTGGAGAGCACATGAAGAAAGCACCGGCCAGGTAACAAACACACATGGACTAACTCTTAAAAGTGATTTTTTTTTAAAAAATATCTGTACTTTAAAAACTCTTCTTTCAGAAGAGTTGGTTGAGCCCAAACTAAAGTTAAAGAAGTGATGGATGTAGGTTTACCTGGTCAGTACAAAGTAAACTACAATGGCAGGATTTACTTCCTGTGGCTTTGCACCTTATGTTTTCATGTTAGCCAGTTCTTGAAGGATTTTCCTTATGTGGATGGGTGAGTGGATTACATGAATGAATCAATGGATGGTTAAATGGTTGGATGATAGATGGATGGATAAAAAGATGGATGGATGGATGGATACATGAATGGATAAAAGGTTTGAAATATTGATGGTTCAATGATTGGATGAATGATAAATGGTTAAGTGCACAGATGCATGGATAGAAAGTTAAAGGGATAATTATATAGTTGGATGGCTAAATGGTTGGATGAAAGATGGTTGAATGGATAAAAGATGTTTTGGGCATAGATGGATGGGAAGATTCGATGTCTGTTCGATGGATAATGACATGGATATATGTTGGATGGATAGAGAAATGTTGAATGAATGGATAGATGGTTTAGTCCGTGGATGGTATAATTGATAGATAAATACCTGGATAAATTATGCATGGATGGGTGGGTAGATAAATGTTGGATGAATGGATAGATGGTTAAATGGTTTGTTGGACTAAGAACTGGATGGAGGCATAAGTGGTTGGATGAATAGACGGTTGGATAGGTGGTTGTTAATTACATAACTTATCAAAAAAATAATGTGCCATTAAATGAACCAAAAATGATATTAAAACTATATGGAATGGGACTAATTCATTTATTTATATTGTTAATTTATATATGTACTGTTTTTGTTTTTACTCCCTTCGAACTGTCACATTTTATACATTACTGTCTACTTTGATAGCTACAAAGATTAAAAGTAAATAACTTGTTTTGCCTTCATGTGGCCATTATAGGATTTAAATTTCACACTTTGCTGTTTGTTTTTAGCTGAGGGACAATCTGGAAATCAGTCTGATTCAACACCCTGAATTGTGCACAAAAATGTATCCACACATTTGTTTTAAATTAATACCTGTTTATAAACCCAAGTTCATTTTATTTAGACTTATCAGGCAGATAACACACAATTCTGATTCAAGCTTAAAAACGATATAACAACTCAAACTGCAGCAGAAACTGAACTCAAAGTGCAGAACATATACCATCGTGTGTGTGTGTGTGTGTGTGTGTAGCTGATTGTTTAGTCTGTCTGAGCTCTCATTGTGCTGTGAAAGATTTAACACAGAGGTCGAGGTCCTGCTGCTGCTGTAATACCAACACAACATTTCATCGTCCCGTCAACCCTGCTTCAAGGATAACTCTGCAGGGAGGGCGAGCAGCAAAGAGTCAAAGATGATAAAAACACAGGGCAAGGGGTAGTGAGGTGTTTGATCAGCCTTCATCAGTTTTCAGTCTATAATTGACTTATTTTTGTGGTTAAAATATATTTTTCCTGCCATATGTATAGTTTTACAATGATAAATATTCACATTAAACAAGGACAAAGTTCTTTTTTTCTTTTAAACTTTGAATTCATAATGAGCTGTTGTGAGCTGGGATACATAACTGAAAATAAATACAAAAATACCAAAACAAGACAAAAGAAAAACCTGGCTGTTGTAATGTAATAAACACAAGTGATACTGGGTTTGGGTGGGTGTGGTGGTGGTGGTGGTGGTGATTCAAGAGTTGCAATTGTAAGTATTGTCAGAACACAGGAAAAAAACACAAATCATAGATTTGGTTCACAACACAAACATTGCCTAAAGTAAAGTTTGTCTAAAGGTATGGGCAGTAAAATGACTCATTTCAGGCAGAATATTAGCTGATGGGCCCAATATAAGATAAATAAGGATATTTTTTATAACTATGAATCAGGCAAACCACCTCTATTAGAACTCAAAAGCAAAAATTACAGAGCTTTACTTTAGTACTTTAGTCCCTGTAAAGTTTCGTCCTCTCAGTACTTTTAATGTCGTTTTTGAACTCTTTCCCCCATAAAGACGACATTCGAGGACCTCCACTGTACCCATAATGACGTGTTTTGACGCCTCAGGATCTGTCAATAAAAACGTGGTTTGATGAAAGATTTTTTTCCAAGGGTAACCGCCACCCTTGCTAACTTCTGATGCAAACCCAGTCATTTTGTTCAATAAGCAGACCTGAAATATGACAGAAACCAGTTCAGAAAAGAGCTTCAATGGTTACTCCTAAATAGGTTTTCAAGGGGGAAAGGGTTAAGCCCCTTTATGTGTCATAGGTTAGGGAGGAAAGTACAGCTTGGATTCCAATCATCATTAGTCTTGTCTAATATAAGTGACATAATAGTCAGTTGTAAGGTGTCCTCAGTGTCAGTCTTGGGTCAGTTCTGAAATCCTTGAAATACAGTATTGTTTAGTTTGCTCTGAAGTCACTCATGATGACTTTTTCCCCACACAAATCAAATCTGAAGTCCTTACAGCCAGAGTTAAAGCCCCACCAACTTATACAGTGATAAGTTTGAATCTCCTTAACATTCAAAGGAGCAGGTCCAGTCATCTAATTTGGTTGCACCCAGGGGGCAACCATCTCGAGGTTTAAAAGAACATGCTGGATATTATATATCTCATCTGGGCACGTAGGGATCACAAAGAAGGGACTGGGAAATGTTACTGGGATGAAGGGCATCTTGAATTAAGCCTGCTGCCAAATTCCAGAAAGCAGAAGAAAACTGGTGGCTGCATGTCAAAGTTAAAATCAAATCAAGTGTTTTTCTGTTTGACTACTTCTGCCATTGCAACCTGTCATTGGTGGCATCGCTGATGTCACGCTGTTATCAGATTAACTTTCTGAGTAAGAAATTAAAGAAATTCAAACTTTGTGGAGTGGATGCAGTCACAGCTATAGCATGAAAAACAAAAAGCAGAAGAACAACAGACATCACACACAGGCTGAAAACTTTCCAGAGAAGTTTATTACTTTCACATAAACCCATAACTCTTCTTCTGTGGTGTGTCCAGATCAGAGGAGGTGATTGTGCAGCTACAAACAGAAGCTGAAGACTTCTTTATGAAGCTCAAACAAGGATCTTCTCTCTGGCTGTCTTCTCCTCGACACTGCAGAACAGCAGTTGTGAATATTTGAAGTTGTTTTGGTTTTTGGCTTTTTCATGTTTCTCATCTTACATTTATGATAGTGGAAAAGCTTCCTCTCTGTGTGCTGGAGTTTGCAAAGAAGTACTCCTGAACTCTTTAAGAGTTTCAACAGCAGTTCCTCCACCTACCTTTGCTGAGGCTTCAGCTTGGGTGCCTGAGACGGAGCTGAGTTACCCTCAACCAAACCTCATTTAAGTGATTTTTCTAAGTCAACATCTATGATCATATTGACTTTTTGTAGGACTCTTTAGCTCTTTCTTCCTCAAAACTATTTCTCCTCGTCCAAACCTGAATAACTTTCATGTCTTTGTCTTCACTTTGGGGGGATTCTGACAAGCTACTTTTGGGTTTTAATGACAAGAAATAAAACATGAGCTTACCTTTTGGACATAGACTGTATAAAACGTGGCTCTAGCCATGGTGCCATTTTGAAGCATCAGCATTGTGAATTCAGAATTAATGACTTCTCTATAGTTTTCCCACTTTGCAGAGTGATCCAGTGAACCGGATTGGACCCTTTGGATTTTCTTTGTCACCTGCACAGGGATGAATCGGTACATTTGGACGTTTCACAGATATGGTTGTAGGAAGCTGGCAGGTTAAAGACTTCTTTGTACATTTCTCACTTCAGAGTTATTGTACATAGTTTGCGTTTTGTAACCAGCTGTAAAAGGTTAATGGGGTATTGTCGTCATCCTGCTGAGTGAGCGGGCGATGTGGACATCCAAGTTTGTAAATAGGTGTATCTACTAAAAATCTCGGACGAGTTTGAATCTCATTGGCCTCGACCTCAAGGTCGGAGGTCAAGTTTTCTGAAAATCTTGTGAATGTGATAACTTGAGAACAAGGCGACGTGGGATTTTGAAACTGATACCATAGGTGTATCTAGTAGGAGGCTGAGCGGTACCACTGACCGCTGCCAGTATTATTTTATTTGGTTTTGTTTCAGTTTTAGATTATCCTCATTTTTTCAAGTCTAATTTTTAAGTTTTCTTTTTTTGTTCCCTAAAATGTTGTGGTCCTGCTGCAATTTTAAATAACCAAGAGTTGGGAATGCTCACATTTTCACTGGGTGTGACCAAGATGGACAAAATTAGAATGGAGTATATCGGAGGGACAGCTCAGGTTGAACGGTCAGGAGAAATAGAGGCAAGGCTGAGATAGTTTGGACATGTGCACAGGAGTGGATATTTTGGGCAAACAATGATGAAGATGAGCTGCCAGGCAGGAGGAAAATGGGAAGACCACAGAGAAGAGTCATGTATGTAGTGAAAGAAGACAGGGTTTGTGTGACAGAGTAGGACACTGGGACAGGTAAGATGGAGGCAGATGAGCTACTGTGGCGACCTCCAAAGGCAAGAAAAAAGGGGAAGAAGAGGTGCCAGCTGCCGGCTGTTTGGCATTTCTATCAATCATTTTCCCCTGTAAAGCAGCTTGGTTTAAATTAAAACACCAGTAAACCACCTGTTTGGGTCAGTTACCATATTTTCCGGACCATAAGGCGCACCGGATTATAAGGCGCATTAAGCGAAACAAAACAGTCAGATAAGTCAAACTTTACTCAACTCAAAAAAGAAACAAAACAAAAAAAACCTTTACTCAACTCATTCTTCTTGCTTCCTCCACTTCCGTACCATTGATTCATTAATGTTGAATTCTCTCACAGTTGCTCTATTCCCATGTTGTTGCAGTATATTCATAACTAACCTCATATTGTGGATGGATTAACTCAGTTGTTCTCCTGACTGAAGTTTGGTCCGTTTACAGCATCCTGCCATGCGATTGCATTTGTGCGTAACCATCGGGAACCCTCACGTTAACTTTTATCGAGTGGAAACAAGTTAGCGTTCATCCTCCAGCTTCACTGTGTTTGTGTTATGCTAACATAGCTGTGTCGCTAGCGATCACGTAGCACATCATTATATACCAGCTAGTCCAACTTCAGTAACCCTACAGATGTCACTGCTGTTTAGTTTTCTGTCTTCATTTATGTTGGAAGTGATAGCAGAGCTGTACGTTTTAATCTTTTCACAAATGTCTCAGTCAGATCATGGTATATCATGTTTAGGTGGGAACTATCGAGCTACCTTCCTGCTAACTTCTAACTCCCTTAAATTTAATAAATTCTGTTTTCATGGATGCCTGGATGTTAAACTTAATTGTTACACCTGGTAAAGCAGCAACGCTGATCATTTTATTAAAGAATTTAGACAGTTTTTAACTCTGTGATGCCGCAGTGTTCGTTTGACTTTGGGACCTGAACGGACGGGGTTTTGGACCCAGATTACTCCGAGTCCGCGAGGCTCCTGACTACGGCAGCCGTAATGCTCCGACAATCCATCAAGCGGTGCGGCTTCGTGTCTTAACAAAGTCGTACTAAAACATTTTTTTGACAGATTTTTAAACGCCATGTACCACATAAAATCGATTCGAGGTCAGTAAGCACAACCAGAATCCATACATAAGGCGCACTGGATTATAAGGTGCACTGTCGACTTTTGAGCAAATTAAAGGATTTTAAGTGCGCCTTATAGTGCGGAAAATAAGGTAAATATGCAGAAAAGCAATCTTTTTAGCTGCTTCTGGTGATATTATGGTAAATTGTTCTTTTAATTATTAAAAAAATTCTTTTTATATAGATTTCTATTTTGTGGATAAAGGTAGGTTTTCTGTATGCCAGTGGGGGAAAATGTTATGTTAACCACCGATTTTGTTTTAGTCCTCTATAATATTTTCTCACAAGCACATCTGGCTTTAGTGCATGTGTGAAGAGTTTTCTATCATAAGAACCCTTAGTGCAGTCCAGGATATTTGCAGAATGACAAAAAGTGATTATTTGATCTTGTCTTTATGAGCTGTGACCACTGTCCTGGCCTCTTTAAAGAGTTTTGTCTTTTTTTTCCTCTTTTTTTTTTTCATGGAGCTTTCTGAATGTGTTTTTGTTTCCTGACAACTGGTATTGATCACCCAGTGGATTGTTGTATTGGAAGTGTTTGTGTCTCTCTGAAAGTTAGACGCCTCCAGTCTGTTCACAGAGGACTGTGTCCTCCAACCAAAATTCAATAGGCTGGAGCCTGAACACACACACACACACACACACACACACACAGCTGGTTTCAGGAAAAAGAAATAAGAATCTTGCGTATGTGAACTCCTGGTTTTTATGAATGCATGTGTTTCTGTGTGTTTCTTTGAATTTTAGGTGTGTGTGTGTGTGTGTCTCTGTATGTGTGTTGGCCCATCTCTCTGCTCCCTGCTGCTTTAATATTTCATGCCCTCTCTTTGTGATCCTCCTCCAGGCCTCCCAGACCAGGAGGAACCCCGGAGACTCCTCGCCGGACGCCTGCCACCCCCCCTCAGCCCTCCAACCCGGCGCTACAGGCCCAGATCAAACAAGGTAACTACAAAAGGAGGTGGCGCTCACTTCGAACACCCCTGGGGCCCTGCGGGGAGGGAAGGAGGGAGGTGGGGTTTGACAATGCAGCCCACCGGCAATAAAACCCACCGAGGGTTGGAGAAAAGAAACAAAAATATCACAGGAGGAAGCTGCTGTTGTTTCCAAGGTCAGCAGGTCTTTAAAGGGCTCTCCTGCAGTTGTTGAACTTCAAAGTACAAACATATGACTGCAGCTTTGGATCTGGGTTCTCTGGAAATGAATTTGATCCATGAAAGACGGCATCTGACGCTGGGTAAACTCAGACTGTGCTCTGATAGGGGTAGCATGGGGGGCAGTGCTCTGCTTTAATGGCTTTGAAGGGCTTTTCTTTGACTCAGTTGTCACCACAAGTTCAGAGATTCACTGTGAACACAAAAAACAGATTAGCGCAAAAGCCTAAAATGACCTGCGTTTGTTCATAGTTGTGTGAATTCACTTACTTTGGTCCCAATAAGTCCATGAGTTTGTGCACTACAAACCCTGTGAGAAGACTGAAGAAACAAAACTAAATACAAGACGAATTACGTGGGATTATGGTCAGAATTTGTTATTCGTCTTAGCGAGTGCTCGGTTACAGTTTGTGTGCTGTGATGCATCCCAGCATGCAAAGCATACCTGTTTACAGGAAGACGTTTATATCTAACTGGGTCAGATTGAGGTCGGATCATGTTCTCACTACGAACGAGCCATTCTGGAGTTTTCAGTGTTAGGCCAGGGGTTTTCTTCTGAATGAGGTTAAAAGCAAAAGGAGCAAATGAAGTTGTGTTCAAAATCAGTGTTCAAACAAAAAAAAACAAAACCCAAAGGTGTCCACATTTCTGGAATAATGCTTGCACCTCAATGTTTGTTTTTGTTTTTGTTTTTCTTTTGCCTTAATGATTTTGTGAATAAGCTGTACTTTGTTTATCCCAAATTTTGGGGGAAATGGCTGTTTTTTATCGGCCTAAACATGAAAAAATACAAAAACAACTCCCCAAAAACAGTAACAGAGAAGAAACACAAAAAAGCAGCTCATTAAAAAAATTATTTTGTATCTGTGTTTGATGTTAGAAGCACAGAGTTTAGAGAAAATATCGAGTAAGTGGTGCAGAGGTAGGTGTCCATTAATTATCCATAGTCATTAACCACAGCCGGACTCATTTGGATGACCTCTACGTTAGTTGGTGGTGGAATCCAAACAAACTTTTATTCTCTTTGAGTTGATCTAGTCTCTTCCAGGAGGGTTGGAAAAATGGCAGCAGAAGAAGTAAATTGGTAAATGGACAGTGCTTAGGAGGTGCTTTTCTACTCGCACTGAGCTTTCTTACTACAAGCCTCATTCACCCAATCACACACACATTCATACAAGTGCTTTTGTTTCTATACCTAAGCACTTTGCCTAACATTGAGTCACACACACGGTTCAGTGGGTGCAGCTCATGGTTCAGTGTCTTGCCCAACAATACTTTGACATACAGACTAAGGGAGCCAGGGATCAAACCACTGACATTCCAGTTAGTAGATGAGAGCGATGTCACCAGAACCAATAATTAGGGTATGGTTTGATACCAAAATTCTGTGAATGCAATGTTACTTGTTTTTCCTTTGGTACCACAAAGGCGGTATATCCAGAACTGATGGGGGCAGCATATGGCCCCAAGTGTTCTAGACTGTCTGTAGATGCTGAAAATGAAAATGAAAATGCCCCAAAAGCACAAGAAAAACTACACACTGGTAGACTTGCTCAGTTTCCGTGATAGCTCTGCTCCAACTCAGTGATAAGAAAGGCAGTGTGTTTGAGGGGTGGTTACCAAGGGATGATAATGGATTCACAAGAAGTGAAGAGAAAATTATGTTATTGTCTTTTTCAGACCAAGGGATGAATACTTCGAGTTCAGGGAAGCACTTAAAAAAAATCCAGACATGTTCAAAGAATTCAAGCTCAGTAAGCTTCAGGTCATAGTAACAACATCCAAAATATTGTCCTCCTTACGATATCCTGAAATGCAGCTCATCGTTTTGTCCGAGACAGCTGGCACTGAAATGAAGTCAGCTTCTTTTCATAGGCTAAAATATTTGCAGTGGTTCACATTAAATGCTGAAGCTAACATAATGTAGCTGTGATATTAGTAGGCTACTCTGCAAATGTCCTACCATTTCAGTCTGTGTGTAATCAACAAAATAAAAAATTGTTTTGATGTCGAATCGTTTAATTCTGCTGTTACTGGAATCGACTGCTAGTAGACGACCCACTCTACCTTCTGACCCACAGCCTCTGAGTAGATGGAAATCAGTAGGAGTAAACCAGGCTACCTAACTTGTAGGAGTGCTGATACCATTTCTCTAGCTATTGTTAACTTTTGACAAACCAACGGGGATCGGTATTCTCATATTATTCCCCTTTCTTACCTAAACTAGCCTCTATCTTAAGCAAAGGTAAACCACATCTGTGGCAGATCAGTAAACAGTCAAATGAACAACTTATGTGATTGGAAATGCTTATATTTGAAGTCAATGAATGATTCCTCTGTGCATCCCAGAAAAACTTTACTAAAATATATTCTGTTGCTTCCCCATGTGGTACCTCCGTAACTTTGGGGCCCATTTTCTTAACCATAACTCTAAGAGCTAGATGATCAAACACCTAAACAAGACAAAAAGAGGGAGAAATTTACAGGTTTAGAGTCTTTCTTTGCAGAGAGAAACCTGCTCTGCT
>VUQG01035408.1:40574-51364 GCA_015106755.1 Etia nguti
TCACTGTAGGGGATGTTTTAACCAGCCGTCACCATCTGCCTGCTCCCCACCCAGCCACACATCTACCTACCACACAGCAACAGCCTCAATACCTACAAATACACACCGCTAAAAATCAGGTCCACATGCATACACACACAAGCGTGCGCTATAAGTGGCACCCTCGGGTGTTGGGTGGAGGCGGAGTTTCAGTGCCATTGTCACGCCTTAATGGAGGCCAAGCGTGACAAGCGCGTGGACTTATTCACGCCACACGCCTATTCACCGCCATTCAGAGGGAACGCTCGGCCGTGACCTCTGCTTAGCCAACTACTCCTGCGTGGCGTGTGTGTGTGTGGCTTTGTGAAGACGAGCAGTTCTGTTAACCCCGCTCACCATCTCTTTTCACATGGAAATAAATGAGGAGGCCCCTCTAATATACTCCAGTTAAGCAGAGAGATGAACAGAGAGAGCAGGGAGTCCGCATATGATTTTTAAGACCCACAACCCCCAAAAATGTCACACACTTATTATTTTATAATCACGTTCACAACAAGGTGCAAGAGAGCTTTCAAATTCTGTCTCTATTTTACATTTTTTTTCTCTCTTTGTCACAAAGTTTTCCATAAATCAAAAGATATTTAACACTTATCCCAAAAGTGAATTAATGCCTTCAAGGGTCAATCTGTGAAAATCCAATCAGTATCCCCCACCTGACCCCCTCAGAATCGTCTGATTTATTAATTTACTTTACCTTTTTGTCTTTTTGGCACAATAACTTTATTTAATAAAGCCATGAAGAATATTACCTTCATACTATACTGAACTTAGACTGGAAATAACAGAATGGAAATGTTCTGGTTGGGTCACTGGTCACAATCAGTGTAAAGTCTCCACGTGGTGCTGGTTGCTTTTCTTAAAAGATCTTTTTAGCAATCGTCTTCTTTCTTCTGGTTCTTGTTTTTCTTCTACTTATTGAATTTTCCTTCTTTTCCTTACTACTACTTCCTTTCTCTCCTTTTCTGTCTCTTTTTTCTTCTCCTCTTCTTCCTCCTTTCCTGTGCTCTTTTCCACCTTCTTCTCACTCCCTTTTCTTCTTTTCCTTTGTCTTCTCCTTCACCTCCTCCCATTCTTCTAATCCTACTCTCTTTCCTCCCCATTCTTCTTGTTTTTCTTCTCTCTCTGCTTCTTCTACTACTTCAATATCATCTTTTCCTTTTCCTCCCCTTTCCCTTCCTTTGTTGTCCACTTCTTGCCCTCGCCATCTCTTCTTTTTTCCCCTTCCTCTTGTTACTTTTTGCTGTCTTTTCTTTCACCTTCTCCTCCTCCTTTCTTTTCACCTCCTCCTCCTTCTTCTTTCTTCCTCTTGTTTTATATTTAAATCTTTTCACTTAAATATGTGCTTTACAAATATTCAGGTTAGACATAAATAGCTCTATATCATCTATATTAATGAGTATTTATTAAACCAACATTTAAATCATGCTGCAATGCTCAGCAGATAACCTGCCAGCTAAAACTGATTTAAGATGGCAGAATAAACATGTAATGCTCCTCATGTACTGGCAAACTGCTGTCGAATTACCTTAAACTGATCATTTACTGTTTCAGTCTTTCTTTCTCCCCTTCTCCTCTTCTGTCTCTTCCTCTCTCTTTTCATTGCTCACTGCATGGCTTCAGCCTGCTGCCTGTTCTCTGCACAAACACCGCTCCCTTCAGGATTTCTTTCACTTACTTCCATTCAGTCTCTTTTGTATTACAGGGCTTATTTCTTTCACCATTTTTTTCCCTTCTACTTTTCTACTGAAGTAATGTTTCTCCGTTTCCTTTGTTGTCTCTGTGCTTCATGTTTCCTCTGTGCTAGATGAACTTTGTTATCAAGAACTTGTCAATGTGTAACTTGCAATTTTCTGTGTATCTAAGGACTAAGAAATGTTTGTAAAAATGGTGTATATCAATATGAGGTTTAACTTTTACTAATGTGCCTTAAAGGTTTCAGGTTTGTAGTGGTACAGGAAATTATTAAAATTACAGTGGGTGCATAAAATTTTTACCTGCAGACTTGAAGTAACTGGGGTTTGTTTGGGGTTTTTCAATTGTTCCAGATTTGAAAGGGTTAAAGAAATGGTACTGCAGTCTGAAACCTTTCTTTTAGCTGTTGGTTGCTTGGGTGGTGTTTTTATTCCTTTCACGTAATTCTTGGTGGGAAATAAAGTGTCCATCTTTGTTTCTCTTGTGTTTTTATTTTGACAGTTATGTCCCAAGTTTTCAGTCTTGTTTTATAATTTATATTTATAATTTTTTTATAATCTGCTTTGACTTTGTTTTCATTTATTTTTGTTTGTTTGAATTATACTTTTTTCATCTTGCAATTATTTATGTCACTTTGTTTTTTTAGTTATGTATGTGTTCATTTCTTTTTAAGCAGCTTGACCACATCCAGTAAATAGTTGAAGGCTTTTATTTTGAAAAGAATGAGAACTCAGAACATTGTGTTACACTGCTATTAGTATCTAGGTGAGTTTATTCGGAAAAATTAGGCATCCAGTTTCAAAACACCAAGACAGTGATGGTGAAAGGATTAACACAAGGCTTAATGTTATGACTTCACTGGCTAAGTCCATCTTTTATCCCATCTATGGGGAAATTTGACATAGCTAAACACTAATGTTAGCCTTGGATCCATTATTTGCAGTCTTTTGGTTATCAAGGCCATTTTTACATTTTTCTTTGTTTACCAAATAAGATGAAATACTTTTATGCTACTTTTATTTGCATATTTTCAAGCAGAAGAAATTAATTTATTTGAAAAGGAAACGTTATTTTCTAACCTCTTACTATTCTCTTTTTCCTGCTGTTCTTTTGTTGTAACTTCATTTTTTCTTCCCTGCTGTCAGACTGCTTGTCTCTTCTCTCTGTTGGGTACTTAATATATTTATATCTTTCTAACCTGTTCTTTCCTTCTTGACTATTTCTTTCCTTCTCTTCCTTTACAAGCTGCTGTAGCTCCTGCAGCCAACACCGGTGCTGCTGCTGCCGCCTCTGCTGGGGCTCTGGGAGCCCCTGGGGGACTCCCTCAGGGGGCTCCTGGCTACCCCAGCCCCGGGCCGGCTTCTCATAACATCCTCTCAGTCAACGAAGGTACTGACTGAACTGACGGCTGCCACTTAGGAAAAGTCTCAGAGCCTTCTTCTGCTTCCCAGATTTTTTTCACCACCTCCTGTCCTTTTTTATTATTTCAGTCTGTCCCCCTAATTTCCTAATTTCTTTTCTTTTATGATTTATTCTCTGACCTTCCCTCTTTTAGTGTTTTCTTCTTTCCTCTCTTGACTTTTCTCTTTATGTGATTATAATCCCTCACCTCACCTTGGATCGCCTCATTTCTCTTCTCTTGCATCAGTCCTGTTTTCCCCTGCAGCCAGTTTTAATGTCTTGCTCCATTTTTTGTTGTGTTTTGTTTTTTTCCCTCAGTGTCCTATGTCCTTGTTTTTGTCTAAAGTGCTGCTGTCTTTTTACCTGTTCAGTCCACTTTCAGCCCAGTCAGTTGAAGGAATTAGGTTAATCTGCATGCCACAAAACACTTTGCATAGGAAGAGGTAGAGTAAATTTGTAAAATCTGGCTTACCAAGCAAGTAATTATTTTCAAATGCCATGCCTTTGCAATTTTGTTGAAATTGCACATTCTGGGCCAATCTGTTACAAATTTAATGATTTATAAATGTGAAATACTCCACAAGAAGCTGTTGGAGCAGCCTAAGATGTCAGCAGCTTTAAAAAGATTTGATGCTTTTCCTAAATTTGGTGCGATAAAGAGTGGTGTCGTCTGCAAATAGGCTGACTTTACTGTTATTTGGAACTGACAGAGTTGAGTGTGCACTGACAACAATCCTTATGCCCCAGCCCTGCTCCGTTTCTGCTGTCTCTACTGCCTGTCTGAATGTCCGCGTCTTGAAGTTCCAGTGTCTCTGTGCTGTTTGCATGCTTGCTATTTCCACCTGAGTGTTTCACAGAGGAGATTAAAAAAAAACCAAACAAACAAAAAAAATCGAAAAAGGAAAGCATGACCAAACAAAATGCACAAATCAGTAAAATGAATAAACTTTTACTTTTGCTTGAAGTTTAAATGTCCTCCAGCACACCCACTTCACTGTTTTTTTGTTTTTTTTGTTTTTGTTTTTTGGTTTTTTTTTTAAACAGAGATGCAATACGGAAAATTGCATTTAAAAAAACAAACAAACAAACAAAAAACGGAAAACTGAAAGCTAACTAAAATTTAGCTTGATTGATTTAAGGCTTCTTTTTTACATGGACTTGTCGTTGGAGTTTCTCTGGTGTCAGAGCCTAGTACTCTCCTTCCTTTCCTTCTTTTATGAACCTTTTTTGTTTTTTTGTTTTTTAAAACAGGATGTTGGATTTCACCAGGGAGGCTTGCTCTCACTCCCACACATGTGATGAATGTGTTCTTTTGTTTGTTTTTCAAAGAGTATTTGTGATTTCTAAGGGAATTAATACAAGTTCCTTTTCAAAGCTGATTAACCTTTTTGTATACTAAAACAAATGGGAAACAGCAAGCATGCTCACAGTGTCACATTCTTTCTCAGTACATGTAGGAATATATATTTTTTTTTATTTCAATACTTTTTTAGTCAAAAACGCTGCCCTGCAGAAACTAATTACTACTTTTGTTGCTTTTATGCTGTTTATAAATACTATAATATGTAATGAAGTAATAGCAGAACAAATTAACACTAAGAGTAGTAGTACTAGTAGTAGATACTGTTAGCAGAGAACAAAGTGATTCCCACCCCCACACACAGACTAAAAATAGTTGCATGAACAATAATTTAAAGCATGCATTTTAAAATGACAGATACAGATCTGTCCCCACTGGCAGCTGCTTTTCTGCTTGTGTCCATTATTTCACTTTCATTGGACTTCCACAGCTTTTTCCCTGATTTGTCCTGAAGCTTGTCCTGTCGGCAGCAGTTCACCTAGAAGGTGCTTGTGGTAACACGGAGCCCATAAACCCAACTAATGCAACCTAAAAAAAAAACTAAAAGCAGCATATCCAATTGGTTATTTAAAATAAAAATCCTTTAGGAAAAAACAAAACAATTTTAACTCTGGTCTCTTATAGTAAACCTCATTAACAGGTCCCTCGTCATTCCCTCCAGGTAACAATTGAAATTTTTTGGCACTTCTCTCGTTGTTCTTCAAATATAAGTTAGTTCTGCACCTTTTGATTTTCTGATTGGTCCATGACCAGGAAATGACCTTGATGGGCATAGCTTTGTTCCAAAAGTTCATTGGTTATCAACAAGCCAACAAACTCTATGATGGAGATTTTTTTTGGAGGTTGTTTGTTGTCGCTGTTGACCTTTTAATAGGACTTGTATAGGAAATGGATGCTGCCAGCTGCCTGTGGGTACAGTCCTTGAGCATCTTATGCTTCTGCGTTAACCAAATGAATCCACAGGCCAAAGTCCAGTCTGTTTCAAAAAACAAAAAAACCCCCCAAAAAACAGGAGCAGCCTTTGCAGTATAATATCAGTAAAATTTGATTTTGGGAACTAGAATTGATTCAAATTTCTGCAGATTTTGCAAGGCAGTGATTCATATTTGCAAGTGGAGGTTGACTGATTCTGATTGCTTTGATTACCTATGTTATAAACAAAATTGTTATTATAATATGTCTGTCACATATATGATGAAATCTTTAGTCCGTCAACCTCTACATAGTATTTCTGTAATAACGTTTTATTTGTTCTGTAATAACTGGATATTTCATTGGTGGAGGTAAGTTTATACGGTTCTCCCAGCAAAGAAATTTGTATGAAATTTCTTTCCTGCCTAACAGCCATTCAGTGTCCATCACACAAGTGCATTTCATAGACATGCATCATGTCCGGAAACCATATATTAATCCAATATATGTGAATAAGGTGCTTGGTTTATGTTGAGTATCGGCAAATAAAAAGTTAACGTCACAGCTGTGTAAGAGGTGATGTTTATATCTTTGGTGTATGGTCAAAAATATGAATATATGCCATTGTTTTGAGCCCTTTTAAAGCGATACCAAGACATTTTGAATGTTTTAGTCACACAACTGAGAAACGGAGCTTTTTAGTGTCTGCCATTTATTATGAAAGCCTTCAGTGTTTCTTTTTGTTATCAAGTAAAAACCCACATGTAGCTGAGTGAGAGAACACACTTAAATTCATCATGCCAAGGTATCGTTACGAGGCTTTTGTATATCTGTTGTTTACCTGTTTAAACTCCATCAGACAGACTCTGGTTAGCAGAAAAAATAAGTTTGCTCTAACCAAGACTGCAGAAAATGTTGTCGATAATATTCTCATCCCGTGTTTGTTTGTTGTTACTGTGATTTTTTTTTAATTTTTTTTTGTTTTTGTTTTGGAAGTCGGTGCTGTCACATGGAAACAAGTTTTTAAAAAGACTTTTTAATGTCTTTTTAAAGACATACTTAACTCACCATTTTAGTCTGTATGTTCTTATGTTCTTTCTCTGCAAGAATGCCTCAAGAAGACACTGAAGTTTGTTTTTTGGCCACGATTTAAAAATAAATAAATAAATAAATAAATTACTTCCAAGGCTTTCAAAAACCTAGTAACAGTGCCATGAAAAAATATTCATACCCCTTGAACCTTTCCATTTTGTCATGTTACAACACCAAACTTAAAAGTACTTTATTGGGATTTTGTGTGATACACAAACACAACACACTGGATCGGGGGCATCTGTTCACATTGTGCATTTGTATTCAGCCCCCACGAGTCGATACTTTCTCAAACCATCTTTCGCTACAATTGCAGCTGCAAGTCTTTTGAGGTATGTCTCTACCAGCTTTGCATATCTACACACTGCAATTTGCCCATTCTTCTTCTCAAAATAGCTCCAGTACAGTCATATTGAATGGGGAGCGTCTGTGAACGCATACTCTCCATCCCATGTCTTGCGTTTGCCTGTTACACAAAATCACAATAAAATAGATTCAAGTTTGTGGTTGACAAAATGTGGAAAAGTTCAAGGGATATGGATATGTTTTCAAGGCACTGCATTAAAAACAGTGTTTCTATTTGACAGCAACAGCATTAGAGAGACTTTAACTTGTTCACCTGTTCTTGTAGTTTTTCTGACTCTGTGTGTAAAATTTATCTGTGTCTGTGTGTGTGGTTGCGATTGTTTGTGCAGGATGGAGCCAGCTGGCGGCCATGCACTGCGTGATGCTCCCTGACCTACTTGGCTTGGACAAGTTCAGACCGCCACTGCTGGAGATGCTGGCGAGGAGATGGCAGGACCGCTGTCTGGAGGTACGTATGATGCCATCAAGAAACATTGAGCCAAAATTGAAGAAACAAAACAAAAAAAACCCCTGCAATTCCTCTGACGGCAACTTGAGGCGAGCTCAAAAAGTGAGTCAGTCGCCATCAGTGTTGGACAAGTTACTTGAAAATAGTAATTGGTTACTAATTACTGATTACTTCTCCAAGAAAGTAATCCAGTTACTTTACTGATTACTTATTTTCAAAAGTAATTAGTTACTTCATTAAAGTTATTTATTACAGTTACTTTTTAAAAACATGATACACAACCTGAATACGTAATAGAACAATAGATCTTTCAGCCCAATTCTGTTGTTTCTGCATAATCCATCATATAAAATGTAATCAAATGAAAAAGTCTTTTAAAAATTGTTTTTAGTTTTAACTTTATGAACATTGCATCAAGCAAAAAATTAAATAATATGCAACAGTCTTTGACTTGAAGAAATTTGTTTAACATTTAAACCTATTTTCTGCATATGCCAGCATATAAAATAAAATAAAATAAAATTTATTTTTTTGTGTTTACACTCACTCTTTCAAATAGATGCAACTAAAACAGCAGAAAATAAATAAAATCAAAGATTCAGCAGCACTGAGTCCTGTGGCTTTTAAATCTATTTTCACCTGTTTACCAGGAGTGGGCGGGTGGAGGTTTGCCCGGTGCCGCGGCGGTCTTGTTAGTGGGGGGATCCGGGGGTTTCTCTGTGAATTTCACATTCCCGTGGCAGCGTGCTAGGTACTTGCTCAGATTTGACGTTTATAGCCTGATACAGACATAAATTTTGTTTAGTTTTCCCTTCATAAAAAACTTTACAGGGTGTGAATTTTTTTTAATAACTCATCCAGCTGGATTTTTATTAAGACTTAACTTTAAGGGTGTGGCCATTTTTATTGACAGGCATCCCTACACATCCTGGGGTTGGTGCCATTTGGACCACTTTAAACTTTCAATGGAGTGTAGTTTGTCATCTATGAATCTTTACTTTTAATGGCTCTATTTGTGTTTGTCATACCTATATTTTAAAATGTTCTTATGTCATTAATTATATTAATTTATGCAACAGTTCATCCACACAGAAATTAGGACCTGGTAAAAAGAATTGTGTAACTCTGGTAAAAGCAGCAGGTTTGATGCGATGGTTGAAATGCCCATCTTGTCCATACTGAGGACCTCAGTACAGAGACAGAAGGAATCTTTTTCTTTTTTTTTTTTTTAAGAGATCAATATTAATGTGCATGGGCCCTTAAATTTACCAAAAAAAAGAAAAGAAAAGAACTAATAACATGTGATATTGTTTTTAATTCACAGTGATTTAGCGTGTTTGTGGTTTCAGGTACGAGAAGCAGCCCAGGCTCTTCTCTTGGCTGAACTGAGGAGGATTGGCCAGTCAGGACGCAAAGAAACCATCGACATGTGGGCTCCATACTTGCCCCAGTATGTGGACACAGTCAGCTCCCGTAAGTACCACAACTTTGTGTGCTAATCAAATCAATCATGATATGATGCTGTCCCTTTTATAAGCTGCCTTTATAAGTTAAGGGCATTTGTATCGGTATTGGTTACTACTACTACTACTACTACTACTAAAAAATTAGTAGTACTACTAATTTTACTATTAAACTACTACTAAAAAATATCCACAGCAGTTTCCTAGCAGAATTTCTAAAAACAACAAAGGGAAATAAGGCTATTCCATCTTCTTAACACTTGGCTCTCTGTATTGCCATAGAGAACAATAAGGAAGCTAAAATAGCTTGTTTCAGACAGAATGAATTTGGAGGCGGAACCAAGGACCAACCTCAGTTTCTTTCTTTTTTTTTTTTTGTCTTTTTTTTTGTCTTGTTAATATGTTAATATGACTTTTAAAGCCGAGTATAGCTTTGTTCAACTTATCTAAATTTTTAACGAATATCTCACAGTAGCTGTGCAGGAACCGCTCTGATTGGTCATTTCTTTCTGCAGCTGTCAGTGCCGTCTCTCTTTACCTCAGTCTCTCTTGCTTTGCCACGCTGTCTCTGGCTCTGTCTATTCCCTGGTCTCACTCTCTGTCTATAGTTAGACCTGCTGATGGGAAGAAAGGTGAATCTCCACCTTCCTTTACTAGAAACGGCGCTCTAAAATGCTGTGTGTGTGTTCAGGAGTCGCCCTGTGGTTGCTGAGGATGCTAAGGGTTTCTCGGGGGAACAGTTGCCGTGGAAACTGGCACCGGTCAGTGTTGTGTTACCACAGCAGTACCGCAGGCAGGGGTGGTGCCGATGTGGGGGGGAGTGATGGACTGGTGACCTCCAGGGATGAGGAAGGATGGAGGCGTGTGGAAAGGGAGGTTAAAGGGTCATTGAATTTGAGCTGTGTGCTGCATAGCAGGACTGGAAGAGGCAGAAAGATGACTCCTGCTGGTCCTGGAAATCCTGGATCTCCAGGGGACAGTCGGAGATGTGTTTGAATCCTCTGGAGATGTCCTCTGAACCCTGAGGCTGTTCTTGGATCAGTCTTTGGTTTACAGTAATTACCGCAACTTAAAACCCAAACTTCTTCCTCCGCGCAAAATACATTGATTAACTGATTAAATTATTTTCAGCTGTTAATGAGTAACAGAAGTAAAGATGCTGACCAGCACCTTCAGCAGAACACAGCTCAGAAATTTGGGTCTGACTGTTTTTCATAAAGTGACAGCAAACAACAATCCCGCAAGGAAGGAAGTCGGCTTCGCCTAGCACTGCTAATGTTAACTAAATGGATCTGAAATCCATTTAAAGCATGACTTGTTTATCAAATAATGTTTTTCATGTGTTTTCAAAATGGTTCTTAACAAATTTTTTTATTTTTTATTGACCCTGTGATAAGCACTCTTTAAATGATCATAAGTCGTTTACAATTTGTGCTAGAGACAAAAATCAAACTATTTCGGAAACGAGAGGAGACGATAATAGCTGACAATATCAGCTACTATCCATGTTATTGCTATTTGGATGGCTATGACCACCCCTACCATGAAAATGACCTCAGTAGGTTACTGGTGTGCAAGTTTCTGACCAAACTGTCAGAGTCCATGAGGGTGGGATGAGACCTTTAGTGAGACCTGTGCTATCTGACCAGTGTGGCAGAGAGTCATCTGTATTTATCTGTTGGGTTTAAGTGCAGAGGAAATGTCACTGAGCCGAATCCCTCCGTCGCAGCAGGGAGCCAACCTGACAACATGCACACAAACAGCAGCAGCCGTGCCTGACCTTTCAGCTCTCCTGGAAGTGTTTAAAAGGCTTTAACACAAAGAAAACAGGGGCTGTTAACCTCCACTCAGGAAGAAATGAACTGTCCACAGAGTCTCCATCATCGCTGCTGTGATGGTGTGGAGCCGCACATTGTTTTGGGAAGTAGTTTTATCATCAGAAAGTGGCTGGATGGAGCTGTTTACCTGCAGATGGGAGGTCTGGTCATATCTGGAAAGCCATGAGTGGCAAAGCTGC
>VUQG01035414.1:39692-50881 GCA_015106755.1 Etia nguti
ATCAAAAATAATTTTTTTTTTTTTTTTTTTACACCACCGTCCTCTCCGTAATACTGAATGAGCAGCGACCACCTCACTCTCCTCCCTCATTCACTAGCTCTGTAAAGGGCTCCAGACTGCTTTGGGTCATGGCCAATATAAGAGATGGTGAAAGTGTTGGTTTACAGGTGTAACCATTTGACATTGTAGACAGAGCTACAAACGCCGGGGCAAGCCAGATCAGGCCCTGTTGAGGACATCTTCCTGGCCAGTCGAGGTTTATAGTGAATTATGGCTGATTCTGGGGCAGGCAGTCTCAGGTTCACTCCTATATAAACCCTGTGCTTTTTATGGGAAGCTGTAAAACTCCCAGGACTTTTTTTTTCTGCCTCATGAGACTAGCTTTGAAGTCTTGGTCAGGTGCTGTCACTTTTTTAAAAAAAAACTGGTTTTCTTGCAGATTTTTGGAGCCTTGAGTCATTTGCAGCAAGAGCTCCTTTTTTAAACTTCAAGACATCTGCTATGACTAAAAGAAATTTGATTGATTTGATGTCATTTATAACCAAATCTGTCTCTCAGATTTCTCTCTGCCTTAGTCCTGATGCAATATTTGTGCACAGAGGAAAAGGAGGAGAAGGAGGAGGGCTCCCCCAATATCCAGCAACACCTATTCATGACATCATGGATGGCTTAAAACGAGGCGAGAAAGGAGAGCACACAGAGCTTTTTACAATCACCTAATAACTCTATTACACTGAGCCGTGGGGCTCACAAAGAGGAAAAAAAACTCCTATTCCTTTTCCTGGAAGCAGTGTCTTAATGCACATTTTAGGTGTAGAAGTGAGAAATATGAAGCCAAAGAGAATGAAACACAATAGCTCAGAAAACCCCATAGCAATATTAGAATATTGCCAGAAAATTAAACATTAGGAGAAAGGGACAAGAGCTTTTTAGGGAGGCATAATATTGTTATGACTTTTTTTTCGCCAGCCTGTCAACACCTGATTTGGAAGTAATGTGGTTAAATGTGTAATGTTTCCATTGCTTTTATGTCTTCCAGCCAGCCAAACAGGCCGTCTAGTGCAGGAGAGGATAGTTCAGTGTCTTCTTGATGAATGGTTTATAAAGGAAAACTGACACATAGAGGGTAATACTGTTTGAATGTATAAAAATGGCATAGGTGAATGTTAAGGTTAATTTTCTTCAGTGCGTTTTGCCTGGTTAAATGAGCAATATACAGGATTTTCTTTAAAATACATATATGTATAATCTCAGTTGTGTGGTGGTGGTGGTGTATTCTTGCAAGAAGGGGTACAACTAAGGCCAGTAAAAGAAGTAAAAATGTTGAGCAATAGTGGTAAAACAATCAATTCTATCTATCTGGGTCAGTGATTAGTTTTTACTAATACTTCTTCCCCTCTAATCCAGTTCCAAGCTTGTTCAAAGGAGTGTTGAATTTATAAAGTAAATGACAATTGCTGCATATTATAGCTTTAAAAATGAGCAGAAATAATCATTTACCTTTCAGTGTATCCAGTAGTGTTTCATCCTTATTTTGGCCTTTGTTGAACAGCTGTTTCGCTTGTACTGTATGTACGAAAAGGTATATATTCATCCATAATCTCTCTGCATAAGACACTCTGCAATTTACAATTATTTAGTTGTACTCTCTCAGCATGCCTCACAGGAGACACAGGGGCCAATAAGATCAGAGGAAAAAGAGGAAAACTTTTGGTGATTGACATTGATTGCAGCCACAGAAATCCACAGCGAGACTGCAGAGTTTGATATAAGAAACAGCACGTGACAGGGATGACACAAGTAGCCATGCCCGGTCTGGGGCTTTTATTGTAAACATCCAGCAACAATCAGTGTGATGCTTTAGGATAATGGTCAATAACTCTGTTGCTCGCACCAGGTTCAGACATATTGTGTTGGCATTGCATCATTGATTGAGCCGTGCAGGAGGTAATTAGACTGGAGCCTGGTGGTGTGACAAGAGGTTGTTGTGGCATGGTGTCACTATAGGGTGTTGTGCATGTTGTGACTCTGTGGAGAGTGGGTGAAAGCTGGACCAGGCGTGCTGTGGAGCCTTGGAGGAAGTGCTGGGGTTGACAGGTCAATACTGATGCTGATTTCCTGTCCTCTGAAGGTTGTCCTCCTGTTGTGGAATGTTCCATTTTCCCTCAGTCCCCCTCCTGCCTCACCACTGGCTGGCTTTGCCTCTCTTTTTCTATGAGAGAGTGAGGATTTAACTCACCATGATCAATATTTAGTATCCCATGCGTGAAACAGGCAGATGTTTGGAGTTTCCTTTTCAGAGACGGGAAGCTTCTGTTGAGTGAAGGGGATCAATGCTTCCTTCCGTCTGTGAGGCTGTAGACCCGCGGCTTCTGAAGGGTGGCTGATGCGATTCCTGCCCGCCCTTGGGCCCCTGAGATTTGCGTGCCTCCCAGGCCTCTCCTGTCCTGTTAGCCCACTGATACAGACACTCACGCAGACAAGTGTGCAGTCCAAACAGTTGTCCTGAAGTGGAAGAGGTCTGGATGTTAAACAACAGGGCTGTGATTGGGAATTGATTTGTTCATTTGCCAACTGTGTGAGTGAAAGTGAGTCGGTGGTGCCTAGCCAGCTATCTGCCATCTACAATAACTTCTTTCTCTCTCTCTTTTCCTCTCGATCTCTCTCTTTCCCTGTGTTCCTTTCCATCTCTATCTTTCCCCCTCTCTCGCTCGTTCGCCTCCCACAGCACCTGCAGCAGCACGAAAACGCGGTGGAGGGTGATGCCTGCTACTACCATTGTGTGCTGTGCAACTACTCGACCAAGGCCAAGCTCAACCTGATCCAGCATGTGCGCTCTATGAAGCACCAACGCAGTGAGAGCCTCAGGAAGCTTCAGCGCTTGCAGAAGGGCCTGCCAGAGGAGGAGGAGGACCTCAGCTCCATCTTTACCATCCGCAAATGCCCTTCTTCAGATACAGGTCAGAACATGCCCCTGGGGCTTGCTTTTAGTGTCTCTTTATGGTACATATGGCTTTTTTTTAGTTTCTTGATGTCTTTGCCTACGCATCTGTGTCTCTTGCACACAATTACGCATTCACATGCTCAGTTGAGAAGCTTTATTTACCTGAGTCATTAAAAATTTGCATTCACAATTGTTCCTACTTTTACACAAACTTCCTCATAGACTAAATGTGACCATTAACAGATATCTGTTTCCAAATTAAATGAAGTTTTTTTGTTTGCCTTCTTGTTGCATTTGCTCTTAGTTTACTTAGACATTATGAAGACGCTCAGCCATAAGTTATATGCATGGGCACTACACTCGTTTGTACGTTTAGACTTTTTTTACATGTACAGAACTGTGTGACACAATACTCAACAATAGACACCAGTATAAGTTTAGTCTTCTGTTGTAGTTGTGATTTACTATGGTTTACGTAAAATATTCGTACTAAGCCAACATTGTGCAGCGAGAACAGAAGCCATTAAAGACACATTGAGGCAAAGCATTAGGGCGAAGGAAGGAGGAGCTGAACAACAGGAGCAGCAGAAGAACACCCCCAAAAAAAACACAGACTCCGCCACAACAACAGTTGCATGACTGAAACAGTGCCTCAATTGCCCATTTATTATGGACTGATTAGGAAGAGTGAGCTGTGGTCAATTAACACTCTTTCTTAGTAGAGATTTGGTTTTCTAATCACTTTAACTCCTGTGCCCTGACAAAGGGGCTCTATTGTGTGTCCTTCCAAGAGGGAACCATTACTTCCCTCGCACACATACTCGCTGTCTGTGTTATGTAGGAGGAAAAAAAAAAGGCCAGCCTGTGAAGACGCTTTGTTCCAAGGAGGCAGGGATAATGAAGCCAGCAGCCGGGAAATTGCGCAAAAGGCAGTCACAGATCTGAAGCAAATCATTAGAGAACATATTTAGCCGAGCAATTAGGGACAATTAAGCTTTCTGCTCGCTGCACTCCAAATATGTTAATGACTACAGTACAGTGGACAAGCGAACATGCAAGGCAAGAGGAAGGGCCATTTAGGTTAAAAGGGGTGGGGGGTTGGGATCTTTTTTCTTTTTTTTTTTCCCAGACAGGAGGAGTTGTTTTGCTCTTTGCAAATAAATGTGTTTTCTGTTTTTCAGTAGATGCAGTGTTTATGATTGGTATTTTTTTTCTTCGCCTCTTTTAAGCTTTCATGTTTCAGATGCCCGCGTTTGTGCCAGGATGAAGGATCTTAGGTTAGGCAAAGTGTCCCTGCAGCGGGGCTGTGTGTGCACGGTATCATTACATGTACACACACGTCAGCAGTGGTTGCTGCCTTGCAGAGCTTCATCAAATTACAGCAACTCTCACTTACTCAAAAAGACCACTGGTATTTAACAGATTCAAGAATTTAAAAACAAGAACAAGTTTTTTAAAAAGTTGTAGAGCGTGTTTTGGTGACAGTGAAGCTTGATTATCGGGATGGATGTTAATGCAATTTCTTGTTATTATTTAGGCTCGAACGTTGTATAGTATTGTTGTTTAGCTTGTGGGATGTGACTCGTTCTATTCCTTGACAGCTAACCATGTAAAAACGAGATCTTTTAAGTGTAAGGCAGTATGTAAAAACTGAGCATCTTGATCACATTACTACTTTAATGATCAGAGCTCTTTGTCTATAATCGTTAACTCTAAAATTGCTGACTCCACACCCCTCACTTCTGCTGTTTCACACCGCAAAAGCATCAGCTGTGCTGGACCACCAGCCCCACCTCTCAACTAGGATTGAGCCATTCCCAGTGTAATATTTAATTTCCTCTTCTTTAGCTCTTCTGTGGCACAGGGCTCTTTTTGTGGTTGAGGCATACTTGCTAAAGTGGTGGAACATTCCCTGGTTTGTTAAAACAAAGTTGCCCCTGGATTTCTGGGTCACCTAGACAGTAATTCCCTCGCCTGCTGCTGTTCTGTGATCCTGCGAGGGCTTTCTCTGCTGGTTTAGGTGCTGGGCTTGTTGTGTTTCTGGGTTTGTTGCCAGAACATATGAAATTTCCCCCACCTCCCCCCTTTCAAAAAAAACCAAAACAAAACAAAAAACCCCTCAGTGCTGTGATCAAAGACATGTCAGTGTTACACAAAGGTGGGATGCAATGGTAGTCTGACACAACTCTTACATAACAGTTTCTTTTGGCTAATTATGTTGAAGTTGCCTGTTATAAGTTGCTATGACAGCAGTGCAGTAAATTTAGGCTGCCCTCACATATGATCTAGAGTGTTTTACAACTTTGCATATCCGTGTTCTTTATGAGGATGCAGCAAACACTGACTGCTGGGATTTATTGCCACAAATCTCCTCCGGGCTGAATGTCCAAGGAGAGCAAGGGCAGCAGAAATTAGGTTTCTTTTTAATTAGACTAACACGGGGATAAAAAGCCTGCATTGTTTTAATTCTTGCCCATACTATAAATGTGCTGCTTAGGCATTTTGCTCTGTGGCCCCACCTCCATTTGTCTTCTTTAACCCTTTATGTATGGCGAAACAAAGAAGATCTCAGAGGGACCCCAACCCCACACAGCTGCCCTGTGTGCAGAGAACAAAGCTCAGCACTGACTTGAACCAGTGCACTACTTTTTTTTTTTTTTTTAAGAATAGCAGCTGGCATATTTACATAAAGATAAATTAGAAAAGATATAGGGATGAAACTGAAAACTGAAGATGTTTAAAATTCCCATCAAGTGTTCAGTTATGAGGAGAGTTAAAACAGCAAATATATGTTATGATATTACAGAGAAAAAGGTGAAACTAAGTGTGGTTTGCAGGTGTTTAGAGTGATTGTTGACAGCTGTCAGTGCGAAGAATCAGGTTGTACAAGTGTCCACGAGAAACCAATACACAGAGGAAAGTCCCAAACGGATGCAGAGGAATTTGGGGAGCTTGTGTTGGAGAGATATGATGACCCTATTTCTTATGAATGATTTTCACCGGGGCATGTAACTCAGTGACACATTTAGGTTTCTCATTTTTAACAACTAAAATTATTTTTAAGCATAGAGCAAAATGAGATCATGCCTTTTAATAGGGGCTAAATTAAATTGCGCTGATGGGTAAATGTCCTTCTGTGCAAGGGGTTAGTGTTTGCTTTAGGTCTGTGCATGGATGGAAGAGATGCAGAAGAGAGTGTTTTATAAGGGTAAAAAGTGAGTATTTCTCACTTGTGGAGAGTTTTCAGTGAGTTTATGTATGTGCATGGTGGAGGCAGAGATGGAAAACAAACGTAGCTGACAGTGTGGATTAGCTCCTGCTGTAAATCTGCTTCAGTCACAGATGGCGGGCCCTTGATCGCTGGGCTGTGACGGCTTGGCTCTCATCGCAGGAGGAAATCCCTGTCTGTGAGCCTAGGAGGCTGAGAAGGAGAAGGCTGGGGCTGGGGCCACCTGGGCAGCCACCAGTCATTGTCTCCCGTCTGTGTGGACACAGAGACCTGGGTATTCGAGAGCGAAGACTGGTTTGGGGAGGGGTTATCTCACTTTGACGCTGCGGTTGTTTTCTCTACCACTTCATAACTGCTCGAAAATGGTACATAAACCCCCGGTTTGGATCAGTGTTATTTTCAATGACCAGTTTGAGAAACTGGGCAGGGGAGCTGTGTGCTTTAATAAATGGAAATGAGACGAGAGGATGCATACAAATTACTGCATAATAGTGGTATCCAGTATGAGATCCATTGCTTGTTTCGCTAAAAGGGGTGCACTTTCAGGGTCACACACCTAATAGCAAGGCCCATCCTGACAACAGAGGCATTTCTCTTCTCTCCCCACATGCCTCCCTTTCTACCTCATGCATAATTCTTGAGACGGTCAGAAAACGCTGGAAAATACACAGTGGTGTGGAAAATGCTCTGATAGAGCAAAGTTGCTCATATTTTAGGGTTTGCCAAACACTGTGGAGCTCACCTTGAGATTTAATGATGGGAGATAGTGTGTTGACATCCTGTCTGTCAAATTACTACCATGTGTTCAGAATGCATATTAGTGATCTTTATATATATATGTATATCTTTTTAATAGGATTTTATCATCTACTGCTATCAAACTATAACCATCTTCACGTCCAGCGGCGAAGTTACTAGTATTAAAGCTACCTAAAATCAGAGGTGAGCCCGGCCACGCTCTGATGGCATGCAATGGCTATGGTCAGAGCTTTTGCTCCCCACAGGCAAGAGCAAAACAGACGGTAGCCATTTCTGGAATGTCCTTCTTTATTCATGCTTGTTAAAATGCAAAGTAAACCTTTCCAGAAACAGGATATTATAGCCCCTAACCACCAGACCCTTTCTACATGCCACATTATGGCCAATCTAAAAGTAAGTTGTATAGACAGACACTGCTGCAATGCGCTTTTAATAAAGGCTGTTATTGCCTGGTGATGCAGAGTGGATATGAGGATGAGGACTGTGCAGGCCTGGATGAGCAGGGCCCCAGAGGGCCCACAGCTCAGTCAGGCCTCTGTCAGTCGCCTGCCTTCTAATCCCTGTCCGAAGGGCATCTAGGCAGCAAAGGAAATTGTTTGCTGTCTGCAAAACGTGCCAGGAAATTCATAAATGCATTACTTTTCATTTTGAAAATATTACAAAAGACTAGACATTTATTAAAAAGCCAAAATGATGGCTTTATAGATTTTCCAGTTGTATTTTAGAATTCATGACCCTGCTGCTCAAACTAACACAAGCAAGTCCTTTCTTTCCCTGCGCCCCCTGGTTTACAGGCTTGGTATGAATTCCTCTCCTGGCTCATCCTGTAATAGCAAATTGAACAGAAAGCCGCCACTCTATTCTGGGATAGGCTGTGAATAAAAATGTCTGGTGACTGAACCATCGTTCATGTAAATACTGGTTAGCTTTCCCCTCAGGCTGGGAGTTGGGTAAAGTCTGACTCCTGGTGTGCTACTCGGTCCAATACATCTGGCTTTTTGGCAGCATAAAGTTCAAAGATGAGCGTTTACATAAAAACGAGATTATCAGAAAAGTGATGAATTCTATTAGGACAGGCTGAGTCATGTTAAGACACCAAAAGCAAGTGGCCCTCAAAAGCGCAATACAAACCTTTTAATGAAGCAGTCGTACTGTGAGACTTTCACACATTAGTTCACTTTAGTCCACCTTGTCTGTGCTTTGTATGTTTTGCACCCTGTGTGTTAGTTATGTTACGTGAGTGTAACTATGCACCAGATTTTATTGTGCAAACTTGCATACCCATAAACGAGCACACACATAGGTGTCCACACTGAAAGTCAGGCCGTGTGGGTGCAAGAGACTCTCCCTGTCATCAAGCCCATTTTCAGAGCAGGCTGGCAGCACATTATAATATTGGTTTCCCTCTCTCTTGTCATTACCACACACTCTCCTTGAAAGCTGATCCAAAAGATAGACAGTCCATCAGGAGAGAGTCATCTCATTTGTACTTACTAAACGTGTTAATGAGTTCTATTTTCAGGCCTAGAGCCTTTGCTGCTGGATATTGGAGCAGAGGTGACGATCGGTGGTGTGAGGTGCTGGATTGCAGGATCAGAAGGCACTCAAAGGGAGGGGAAGGAGGTAATGCAGTAGCCTCGCTGCCCCTCGTGTCAGTCACACGGAGTGACCACAGCCTCCACAGGGTCTGTCAATCAGAGCTGAGGGCGAGAAGTCTGTGGTTACAGACAGACACACACGAAGGAGGAGGGAATAGATTAGGTGCCAAAGACATAATGGTTGTGATGGGTTTAATTATAGCACCAGTCATGTCGCTGCCATAGGTACATGAGATGAAGGAAAAACAGGTTTACACCCTTTAATGACCAAATTATATGAAATCTATTTGATTAAGTCTGTCTGGCTTTTATACAGAAATTATTTTTAGTTTAGCCAGAGGTAAATGTGAGATAGCGTAGGTGGATGACTTTTCTAATTAGACATTTTAAAAGAAGCCTATACGGATAAATAGCATCATTTACCTGTTTTAAATGTGATCACAAGCTTTCTTTCATTGTCAAACCTTTTGATGGTAAATAGCATTTACCAAGGGATGCATATATAGTTAGTAAAATAACTTTTTGAAATTATTGGGCAATGTTAATACACTGAAAGCAATACAATACAAGCAGGTGTGAAATTAAAGTAAAAAACACAAATAAAATGAGTGGAGAAACACAACAAATGCAGACGCTTCCATGCAGCTGCAGAACATAGAACAATTAAGCAATTAGCATCCAATTATGCTTTGTGGTGTGTATAACAAAAATAACAAAAATGCAAAACGAACCCCGCTGATTTTGTATCGAGATACCAAGACAAAAAGATTAAAATGGCTTTAAAATGTTAACTGATCATTGCTGTGGCAGAAATGGCTGGAACTTCAGGAGTTTCAGTCACGCAGACTGCTCACTGTAGGGACAGTGCATAAATTGACATCTGCATTTAAATCTATGTGAAAGACATAAGTTAAAAGAATTGTGCACATTCGAAGGCCAAGATGCTTTTCCTTTAGTTAAAAAGAAACACAAGAGCAACTCTCATGAGCAGCTCTTTCTTAGGGGATTGAGAATGTCGATGCAGAACATTATCAGAGTGTTTGAGCAAGAACAGTCCTTCGACAATAACAGAGAGAGGAATATTAGAATAGGACTGCAGTGTATAAACCTGTCATTATAAAGATGAATACACATTTGAGTGTTTTGTGGTGCAAACCATTCTCTGTAGAGACGTGGGGGAAAAAAGTGATGAGATGAGTCATCCTTTAGCATGTTCTCAATAAGTCTGTCAGTGCATATGTGGAGAGAACGGTATAGGCCTGAATGCTTGACCCCTACGGGGAGGCGATCTGACAGCTCTGCTCTGCTGTAGGCGGCATTTTGCTGCCATGGTTTGGGTCCAGTTAGCCCCTTGGAGGAAAGGGTCACTGCAAATCAATAGAAAGTTGTTCTGAGTGATCACACCTTTATCCTGGGATAAAACATTTCTGTCCTAATGGGAGTGGTCTCTTCCAGGATGATTCAAAAGTAGTGGTTTGATGAGGATAGAAAAAATGATGCCAGGGTCTTTATGGTGACCAGACGTAGCTAAATGCATGTGGGAGATTTTGGATTGATGTGTTGAGCTCCCTCCAGTAATGAATAGACTTGTAGAATCGATGAGTGCAGATGATTACTTGATAGCACATGGTGGCCCAATAATTTACTACATCTACTACTATTCCTTTAATTTTTTTTTACCTCTTTGTGTGTAATAGTTCTAATATTTAAGCTTCTTCCTAAGTTTCCATTCACACTCCTCACTTAAACTTTCCCCTAAGGCTCGCATTATCGTCTTATACCCAACATTCGTTTGTCTGTGGTATTGATTGCAGTGCTAGTGTAATGCCAGGTAGTTTAGCAACTAGAAGCAATAAATTGTTAAAAACTTATATGGCTTCATTTGTTTCTGTGTTTTGGTATCGGGTGAACAGTGCGGCTCGCTGTCAGAATTAGGCAGCTCAATTTGACCATAGGCAGCATCAGAGAGGAAGCTGGGGTAAAGTTTGGGAACTATCGAGTTGAGGCTAGGAAAGTTTTATTTAGCCATTTTTAATAAGGCTGTTTGTGCCCCCCAGAGGGAGCTGGTGGATCAAAGGGCATGATCTGTGCTATGGATGAGCTCACCCTGGGTCCAGCAGAGACGATCAGCCTCGCTGACAGCAAAACAAAACCAGAGAGTGAAGGATGCCCTATCCAACAGCATGTTGCCCTCACACTCTGAAGGCTCCATTAGAATAAAGGCACATGAAACAAAGACTAGCTGAAAGCACAGATGTTGTGATTCATTATCTACTGTCTGATAGATAGGCATGAGTGGCGAACAGAGTGTGCATAATTGTGTGTGTGTCTGTGTGTGTGTGTGCACGTTCATGTGTGCAAAACTCATGTTATGTTAGTTACATCTGAAGAAAGCATCCTTACAAATAAACCAACATGCAGACTCATGCGGGATACACACAAAAACGCACACATGCATTCATGTTTTGAGTGCATTAGTAAAAAGGGTCCCCTCCAGTGCCTTAACCGCATCAACTAAAAGCAGCCAGGCAGATGGCAGCAATGAGAGAAGTGCAGAAATAATTCAATAGTGAACCTTTCTAACCTTTACCTGTGGGCGTGAGCACCAGTCATTGATTCACGCTGTGCTTGACAGTACACTACACACCACCTGAGGAGG
>VUQG01035414.1:76519-99320 GCA_015106755.1 Etia nguti
TTTTAAAAGGTGCAGCAAAAAAAAAAAAAGAAAAAAGAAAAAAAAAACCTCATCACAGTGTTTGAAGCCCAGGCTTTGTAAAATGTCTTTGATATTCGAACTTCTATTTTAAATGAGGCTGAGTTGTTTGTGCTCTTTGAAAGGGCGACACTCTTCTTTGATGGAAGAAATAATGATATGCATGCCTGACTGAATATGGCTAAAAGTATGTTTTAGCACATCAAAATAAAGCACTTTAAAAAGCATTAAAATGAGCTGGCCGATTAATAATTCACTCATACCTGTGGTGCACAGGAAGACGACTCCTCGCATTAGGATTCCTCCTTTTTGAAAGGCATGCAATTTGATACAAGCATATTCAGTTCCTTTCCTCCCCTCTGTCAGTCGCTAATCACCAAATAAGTGTGTTTCTGTGTTTTCACAAAGGAAATATGTGCTTGCATATGAAAAATTTACAGCTTCCCAGCAGCTTATTAGAAACGCTTAGTTAAAAATAGCATTGCATTAGGGAACCAGGTCTGAGGTTCTGTTTGATGTCAGTGAAAAGGTGGGTGGGTAGATTGGGATGCTGGGTTCAAGGCTGTGTTGTCAGCAAAAGGTAGACAGCTGTAGTTTAATGGAAGGGTCTCTTTTTGTGCTTCAAACTTTTTGTGATTGATGAATACAATGCCCATTCAAAGCGTGTGCAGAAAACATATCTTGTCGGGGGGGGGCGAGGAAGACCTCAGAATGCATTTGGTAAACATGGGAGCTCTTGTTTGGGCTGGTGATTGCCTGAAAATGTTGTGCAGCGCGTACGCAAGGGGTGTATATGTTAAAATACAGCGTATGAGCATCTTGGCCAACCTGTTATTTATATGAAAGGTGCTCAGTCTCCCACTGTCTGAAGCTGAGCTGTTTCTAAAGTCCATCATTAGAACTACTGAAGTATTTCTTCTCATCGTTGTCATGTAGCTGTTGGAACAGAGCACAACATTGTTCCCTTACAAATGACAGTCACTGTCAGACAGACGGCATTAGCAAGCACAGAAAAAAGGCTTCCTCCTTTTTAAAGCCTCTGTCAATCTTATTTTTTCTTTCTTGTTCCACAGCTCCTCAGTATTCATTAAAATCATTTAGAGGTACATCAGAAGCCTTTGTAAAATGCATATGTATTCGGCATGTCATCTCTTGAAAGATGCCTTCATTATTCTGGTGTTTTATTTATTTATTTATTGCAGAGATAATTCATATATGTGCACGTGAAGGCACTCAGACATATGTAAATGCCATATGCTCACAAACTCTGCATACATGGGGCAACTTTTAATGATTAAACAGCTGACTGTTGATCGTGCACAGAAGTAATGCACATTTCAAAGTAAATCTAATTAATATGTTTGTTTAAATATATATATATATATATTTCAACATGATGTTCACATTGGTGCCAGCTTTAACTGAATCATCTGGCATGATTAGTAATTCAGAGGGTCATTTTTAATGCCAGGTATGAAATATGTATAAATGGATAGCCATGAGCCTCTTTCCTCTCTGTCTCTCCACACTTTCTTCACCTAGCTGAGACAGCACGAGCTAAAGGAAAGAGCTTCTGCATAGGAATGGAATTCTTACCTTCATTAAAGCAGGTGGTGTATTTATGCAGCAGCTGAATGTATAGGAATGCAGCAAGGCGGGAGGGTGGCAAGTATAGGGGAGACAGAAAGATGAAGAGAGCATGAAGGTGGGTGCAGGGTGGGGATTGGGGGGTGTTAATACACCGGCAGACTTAGACCCAATGTGATTTGACAAATTTAACATAAATGTATGGGAAGGGCTGTGTCGAAGTTTGTGTGTGTGTGTGTGTTTGAGGGAAGGTGAGAGGGGTAGAAAAATATGTAATTCTGTCAATTTTGGGACAGTCTTCGAAAAAAAAAATCTGCTTGATAAAATATTATTCTTCATATCTGCGCTTAAAAAAGTTTATAGGAGCTGGAGCAAGGTGGTGAAGGTGCAAGGGGTAAAAAAAACTATTTATTTCAGCTGGATCATCCACATGCAAATACCTGTGACACAGAGAGCAGACACGCCTATGAAGAAAATGTTGAGCATGTCGAACATGGAGATATACTGCACTTACAGCATTATATTGAAATTTTGTAACCCATCGTTTGAAAAATTCTCGTTAATTCAGTTAATTTAATGACATTTTTGAATGTATATATATGTATGTGTGTGTATATATATATATATATATATATATATATGTATACATATATATATGTTTTCCTCAAACTTTCATGCTTTTTTATCATTTTTAAAAAGTGATGAATGAAATCTTGAATCTGTATTTGCAGACATTTTTCTAAATTCTTTATTTCTCTTAACAAAGAGCCAAGTGAGTGATTTTGACACAGTTTATTGTAGCATTAATTAAAGGTGACATACAGGTTCCTACCGATTTGAGCTTTCGCACGCTGTTTTTACACTACATTTGTACAAATAGTCACGGTATTTTTACCACTTCATGATGCCCAAAAACCTATTTATTCGACTAGAAAGCAACTCAGACATTAGTTTGTGCCTTTCTGTGTAGCATGTGCCAATCCTGTCATTTTTTTTTTTTATCCTTAGTGCTTCTCCAGCCAGTTTTCTCACATATGTGTTAAAAAAAATTGCTCAAGCATTCTCAGTTAAACATTGACATTAAACCTGTGAAATCTGTCAAAACAAAGACTAAGCCGCTAGAGTTTCCTGTAATATGCATTTGTAAGTGCGTGAATCTGTGTGCATTTTGGGCTCCACATCCACCTGTTTTTATGTAAATGTGCAGCATGTGCGTGTGCACTCAGCTCTGCTGTGCGTAAGAGAAGCAGATGTTGTGTTCTGCACCGAGGCTGCTGCATTTGATCTGTATAATGAACTAGATGATTAGCATCCCCTAGACGCGGCACTGTGGCATTGCAGTCTGCTCTTTTTTTTTTCTTTTTTTTTATTGAGCTCCATATAATGCTGTTAGTCTTGTGCTGTTGCTGCCTCACAAACAGACATGCTAACCGTTATGAATTGTTTCCCAAATAACACTGGAAACACATAGACTTAATGCTGGCTGTGGTTGAAAGTTGAAATTGCAGCCTTATGGTTAGTTGCAATCAAATTACTCACGTTTATGTTATTGTTACTCCAAACTGTGAGACGTTCAGTGCGGTGGTGATTTGTTATTGCTTTTAAACCTTGAGTAGCATGAGAAATCAGGAGACAGAGCAGCGGAAATGTTTACATATTCATAGCACATCCTTTCAGTGTTTGTCATCCCTGAAATTATAATTCCTTTTGTCTTTGAAGATAATAGGCCATAAATTGTCCTTGTTTGTGAGCCACCTCCCTGAAAGCTCAGTGTTTATGAGTTTTACCACAGGCTGTCTAATAGCCAAGCAGTACTGTGTCATTTAAAGGTGAACAACTCGTCATCCAGTTGTGCAGTGGTCTATAGATGAAAAGAGCCGCCGCTAATTAGCATCTCCTCTCAATTTAGACTGCACAACGCATGCTATTCTCAGTCCTTATACAGTTTGTTATAAGAGGGAGCTTGTTTTGTTTTGTAAATGAAGAATGGTTTTATATATAAATCCAGGTGTAGCCTCAATGTCAGGTTTTTGTCGAAGGTCCCTGTCTCTCTCTCTCTCTCTCTTTTTTTTTTTTATTAATGCAGAATAATTATCTCGGAAATATAAGGTGAGATGGAACACTGCCCTTTATTGCTCTGTGCTCTGACGGGGGCCGTAGATTAAAAAACCAGGATAGAAATGGGGAAAGAGAAAAGACAATATTCAGGTATTGTTTGCATAGCGGTGAAAGAAAATGACTTGTAGCATGGGGAGTTGAATCATCTCCATATTAATGGCCAGCTTGCTGAGGGAATAGAGGTGAGGATTTTCTGCGGTGCAAGAGGCAGAGGCGGGTGCATGAAGGTCCCGGCACTGTGAAGGTGAAAGGTTTCTGGGTGCTGGGGATCAGAAGAAACGGTGTTCGGCAAGAATCATTGAGTTTCACTATACTGAGGAAATTGGCGACTGAGCTTAAGTTTAAAATGATTGGCAGAGTCTGGCTGTTCCGGGCAAAGTGACAGTAAAGTTATATGACCTTGTTGGCATGGGCAGAATGGATAATAGGCTATGTTTTTTTTATAACTGCTGCCTAAAACTGATGGTGAGAGAGGAACTATGGTAATGGGAGAGGCTCTAGGCATGATGAGGAGCTCGTCTCTTGTGTGTTTAGGAGTTCCTCTCCTGAACACAAGAAACATTTTTCCTGTCTCTGACATCCTTACATAATGTTTACTGTAACTCACATTTTAGAATATGGATAACCTTTCACAAGGACAAAGATTAATGGCAGCAGTGATTGCACTCCTGCAAGAATTCAATGGCAGACGACCTGTTGTGGTTAATTTAGTCTGTGCTGTGTCACTCACTCTGTCCAGCAGCAATCTTCTTTTTTTTTTTTTAATTTTCCCCCTTGAAAGCACAACAAGGCTGTGATTGCTCCTGAGACTGGTGTAGTGTGCTGACAGCCCCTTTGCTGCTTGAATAATACAGTCCAGCTATGGGGGAAAGACAAGGTGCCAAAGTCCAATTCACTTACGGGACTCGACAGCACAAAAGCCTCTGGTTTACGGAAAAGGGGCATGAATTAATAATCACCTAATTGACTCTTAGTTTTTTTTTCTCCACTCTTGCTCTGGCTTTTGTGCTTTCAGACAAAAGCCCACTCTATGTATCTGTCAGAAGACGTTTGCTGCGGATGGGGGCACTATGCCTAGAGACTGGGCAGAAGAGGTCAGGTTGGCAGGCAGACTCTTGGCAGATAAAGGGTCACTGGCAGACGTGGACACTCTAGTTTTCTCTGTGTGAACAGGATGGACACTGATGATCTGAACGAACGCTGAGGTTGCACAAACGCACTGTAGTTTTAAGAGCTTTTAAAGCTTTTTAAAGCTTTAAGAAGTTCCACCACAAGACATACAGGACCCAGTAATGAAGATGTAACTCCGCAATTAACTTTTTGTAATGACTGCAGTATTATCCCAGATGGAAATTTTGTTTTTTTCCTGTGCTCTTACACCTACTGTTTTAATACCACAAAGTAACACTAGACTTTACCTTCAACTGCCAGCTCCTTCTGACATCTGTAACATATCTCACCATGGACTGTAAATGCTCCATCGGGAGTCAATGTTTTGGTCATTAGTTCGGATCACCTGTTCACACTGTAGATACGTGTGTCACATGTGTGAGTTTCGGACAACAGTGTCCAATCTAACACGTCAGACTGTACATGACCGAAAAAAAAGTTTTATCTCTATTTCATACTAGTTTGTCAATGTTTCGGTCATTTTTTTTTTTTCATCACCCTTGAAGAGAAAAAAATCTGATACAGTAGTTGGATGTTAGTCACGGTGCCAGTGAAGGTGTTGGGGTGTACTAGTCTTAAGAGAATGCTATTGATTTATGGAGTCCTAACTGGCCGTGACGAGAGACTGCATCACAGTAAAGCCTCCCCTGCCCTCCATCTGTCCTGCTCTCCATTTTACACACTCATGAACATAAAGCACCTGAACTAGAAAGCGGCTGTGCTTTCAACATAAACTGCCACTTGTTTCACCACTCCGGTGTTAATTGAGCAATTAATGAAAGCAATGTGAAAGTGGAATTGACTTAGTTATGTTTGTCCTCTTATGATGAGAGGGGGATGGATGCGTGATACTTTGTCGCTGCTTACTTGCTGTACTGTATGTATGTGCTTTACTGCTAAGTTAACTGCTCTTGATGCTCGCGTGAGGGTTTTTTTTTTCACACTTTATAACTCTCGCTCAGTTAAAGAAGTTGGGTAATTCTCTGGGAATTTCAATTACATTATTATCTAAGAGTTGTTTTTATATGTTTCGTTATCTGTCCTTGAGAAAAGTTATCTTGACGTATGAAAATTATGGTGGAATGCCAAGGAGCTGCCTATTGTATTAGGCCTTGGTGCGGAGATGGTGTTTAGAAAATATGACATGCAATGCAGTAGGAAATATAGATAACTGTGTGTACTTAAGTAAAAAGTATTACTATTAAATACAATTATGAAGCCATTTCCTTTCATTTTGGGGTGCTGTGTAAAAAGGTTTCTTTTGATTGAAAATGGCACAAAAGACAGTTTTTTAAAAATATTTATATGCTTATTTAAAATTTGATGCCAGTGGGTTAGCCAAAAGATATATAGATGATTGAAAAGTGAAGGTGACCGGAGACGATCACCCCCTTTTTTTTCTTCTTTTTTTTTCTCCTCGAGAGATGAGTTCAGGGGAAGTAGGAGTGGACTGAAGTGGAGTTGAGGATGAATTGGTGAGGACAGTGCCATGACTGAAAGGTTAATGTCAGGGAATGGGAGGTTCCTTTTGTTTAACATTCCCTTTGTTTATTGGCGGATGTGTTTAATAGGATTGACTGTGACTGGACCCTAATAGGGTCTCCTTTGCTGATCCCGGTGTCTCTGGGAGATCTTGCAGCCTGCTCTGGCCAAAACCAGGTCCCCCACTGGGTAATCAGCTCAACTGCCCTCATCCTGATTGGAGCTGACATTTTAATGTCTGGAGCAGAAGCGTGGTCAGCCCTGCTTAACCTGACCCCCTGCCAAACCAACCCTCCCCTACCAATGCCCTCTGTTCTCAATTTGCCCTTCCAGGACTGTACAAATCAGGGCAAATTTAACTCTTTATGGGCTTGTTAGGGGTTCAGCGAGGCAACTCCGATACTTTCACCATGAATTCTTTCCACTGGTGACAAAGTGGGGTGCGACTGCAGCTCCCCCTCTACAGGCTCTATGTGGATTTAGCTCCTCTCTGAGCACACGCTAAACCGCTCGACTACAGTCATGACTCTCTGTACACCACCTCTAGTTTCTCCTTTTCTTCATGAAGTGGAGTAGTCTAAAGTGGTTTTCAGGCGAAGTTGTGTGAGGCCTTGCTGTGCAGAAATTGTATTTTGGTGATATTAGCATTGTTTGCATTGAAAGTTTATATATGGATAGATAGGATTGCAGTGGAAATCATTTCCATACACCAACACGGAACAAACCAAAAACATACAATACATAAAAACATACAATACAAACAGACATTTTCATTGCGCCTTAGGGATGTTTTGGCCAGACTGTTTGGACCTATTTTTGCTGAGGGGAAAAAGAGGGCAATAGCACCATGGAGATGGCAGCACTTTAAAAGAGGAGGAAAGCGATGCCTGTCGCCACTCGCAATAGTGTTTGCTTTGCTCTTAACACGGTCCCGATAAATGCATTCTAGACTTGGTAATGCAGTTCGCAACTATTTACTGTCTGTTGTTACTGTCTTTGTGTTTGGCTTAGAGGCATTTCTGAAACAACCAACGAGCCAACTTTGAACCAACATTCAAAGTAAATCCAAAGAATGCAGTAAGAAGAATTGCCAACCAAATTCAGAATGGCTGTAGCACATTTTGTGAGCATCAAAGTGTAGTTTTATCATGTAAACATACTTAGGTATGACTAATCATCAGTCTGATGCCATCATTGTATCTAGCGGCAGGTTTTTGGTTTTATCTTTGAAAGCTTTTTTGTGAAATGAGAGCTTGTTATCATATGCATCCTAACTTTAGGCAGAGTATCAGGATTTTGTCATTGCTTTAAGAAAAGGTTTTCCCATTTTGCTGTTCCATTTTCCTCTTTGTCACAGACTAATCGCGCAACCTACAGTGCACTGAAGACATTTGGTAGCAGAAATACAAAAAATCTTATTGGAACAAAACAGCTGATAAAATTTCCCGGCTTTGCTGTAGAAGCTGTAGAAATTGCTTGATTGAAATCTTCCATAAAACGGTGTGATCACTCCTTAAATAAATTCTCATTTGAGGCAAAACTGTGACTTAATGGATAGGTACCTGAATTAAAACTCCTCCCTCAGCTCTCTCTATGCAGTTTGTCTGTGAAAGCACAAAAAGTATAGTTTAAGCCAAAGAAGATAAATGTTTTTATTTTGTTATCTTGTTTTTTCACTATCCAAATATTGCCAAATTAATGCCATATAACAAAAATTATACTGTAATATATATTTTGGATTGCGTCAAATTTGATAGTCACATGTATGTTGCACATGAGCTCTCATGGACTGAAGCGTAATCACGGAAAGTATTAATGTTTAGAGTAGTTTAATACTGATTTCGATCATCATCTTTCTCTCTGTGGAAGAAAGACTTTGTATGTCTTGTCTCAGGTTTAGAACCTCATATGGACTGAAATTGTGGGGGTATGAAACCTAAATCTGCAACCTGCAGAAAGCTAATATTTTTATTAGCACTTTCCGGTGTTGTATAATATCCTTACAAGCCAACACTGAAGGAGACAGCCCATGTATCGCTCAGCAGCAGCAGCAGATTTGGAAGACAAAATGTGGATAATTTTTGTTGTAACAACAACCCCTCTGCTCATTTACCATTAAGTGCACTTATATTGTATTTAAAAACTCTCCTCCCTGTTTGTGTGTGTCTTTGTGATTGTGTCTCTCTTCAGCTTTGTCCGGCCACTTGGAACGGCACCAGTCAGGTTCCCCAATTCCTTCCAAAAGGCCCTCTTCGCGGTCAGAGGCCTCAGATAGCCCACTCTCCTCGAAACGACCCAGGACAGCTGAGAAGGGTGCTGCGGAGCAGGTGAGAGTTCCAGACCACGGTATTTTGTTAAAAACTGATGCCCTCAGATGTTCATAAAACTATTTTTCAGACTTTGAATTAGAGGTTTCTTGCTAAAGGTTATATCATCCTTAATTACCAAGCCCTCATTAAAAGTCTAAAACTTGCACATCATTTAAAAAAAAAAAAAAAGTACAAAAATATACTAATAATTTTCAGCTGGTTATCTCACCGACCTTTTTTATATTATGCAGAAATCTTCTTTTCAGATATACTCAAAATTATATTAGGCTTCCTGCTGCAGTTGCGCTGCTAATTGTGTATAAGGTGGAAAATCAATATAGTATTTGACAGATGAGAGCACTTTGAAGTGGGTGCCAGGACTCAGTGGTGCTTGGTATTACACACTTGTCTGTGATCAGAGGGATCTGCCTGCTTCAGGGAAGAGGCCCCCACTCTATCCCTGATCCACCGCTTCTCTTCAAGCAGGCCCACCATGATCAGTGCACCCATTTCACCCCATTAACTCTTTGTGGATCTGTGTTTCCTCTCCTCTCGCCTCCCTGTCTCTCTTTCTCTGTTCTGTCTTTACTTTCACCCAGATGTACCAGTGCCCGTACTGCAAGTTTACCAACACGGATCTGAATCGCCTCAGAATGCACGTGATGACACAGCACTCTGTCCAGCCCATGTTACGTTGCCCGTTGTGCCAGGACATGCTCAACAACAAGATCCACTTGCAGTTTCACCTCACACATCTCCACAGCGTGGCACCCGACTGCGTTGATAAGCTCATTGCCACAGTGAGTTCTGTATTCTGTGTATTTTGCATGTGGTTGGATACAGGAGGGGTTCATTACCATGAATCCGTATTTCAATAATCTTTTTTTTTTTTCCCCAAGGTTTATTAAAATTGGCTTCTCTTTTGTTAGGGTGGCATTCATTAGCTTGACTGTAGGAGTATTTTGTTATTACTCTGGTCATTTAGCATTTAGCTCTGCCATAGCATTAGCATGCAAGTTTACTACAGCAGCTGAGAAAAATAAGCGGATGAAAAGAAAAATGTCCTTCCAACTTTTGCAAGCTTTATTGCATGTATAGCACCTAGTTTTATTCCAGTTTTCTATCCACACAGACCAATCTCTTGGAGTGTTATTATCTCCACATTCTTTTATACTTAGTGGTGAAGGCAAGAAAGCAACCGCTAATCAAAGCTCTAGGTCGAGGGTATTGCTACCTACTTATATATGGCCAGTCAGAGGACAAGCAGTGTGTCAGGTGAAGGACCGTGGTAAGGATTCATTATTGTCGAAAAGAATAGCAACTCACTGTTAATGAATCCCCTTCCACTGAAATGCCTCTGTATCTGTGTCATTCTTGCCCTCACTGCTCTAAATTGCGAGCACTCAGTCAACACAAAGAATGCTGTTAATTGTGTAATGGCTACAGGCAATCCCATTGGCTTGCTGCAAATCATCAAACCTTTTAAGATGCATACTTTTCTTCTGTTTTTTTTTTTTCTTTTCTTCTTCATTGTCTTAATGTACCCATCATCAGAAAGCCTTTTCCAGCTCTCTTCTAATCAAAGTCATTTGGGGAGGGGAGCTTGTAATCGGTTTTTGTGTTTTTTAATCATTTCAAGATGAGTGGGTCTCTTAGCTCCCAGTTCATTTATTAGTTCACTGACATTATTGCCATGTCTATGATCACCTGTGTGCCAGTCAAAACAAGGCCTTTTACAATTTGTGGTGAAATAAATGCGACACTGCTTAATCAAAATATAATGAACAGTCAAACCACTTCATGAAATTTTAATGAAACCAACTGAAATCTTGTTATTCACCATTAATCTGACTAAATTACAGCTTATGGAGTTTTTTGTTTTGTTTTGTTTTTTTAAACGCAAGTGTGCACCCTCAGTATTATCAGAGAAAAGATTTGGCTGGTTTGTACCAGGAGTCCTGCGATCTTTACCTGCTGCAGTGCACTGGTACATACTTTTGTACCTATGCAAAAATTTCCTTGCTTCTTTTAATGCTCATCAAGGAGAAATAAAATTTTATTATCCCCGTTTTTATGTAAATCACTGAGCAAACCTTTTTTCTCTTCTATCTTGTGAAGCTAAATAGCTTGCTGGACAATCAGCAAATAAAACATTGCTCTGTCTGCTGCCTAACCATCTTCATCTCCCATCCAGAAAGTAAATGGCAAGCACATTAGTATGGTAGACGGCAGTATTTATTTCTTTTATAGAGGTAGTAATGTACTGAACCACTACAAGAAGAGATAGAACAGAGGTAATATAATACACATTAAAGCCAGCACCTTTTTATAACTAGTGAATGCAGATAGAAAGGTACTTTATCTTTTTCACATGTCTACTGAGAGGAGCCTGATTAATTTTGAAATAGGTGACTTTTATTTCTTGCCAAGCATGCATAATGATGCATTCACTCTAACAACCTTCATCCCTTCGTCCACTTATCGTCTTTCCTTTCAGTTAATTTCCTTTCTTTTGCACGTCTGTCATGCTTTTCTCTGACATTCAGGGGATGGATGGATGGATGGATGGATGGATGGATGGATGGATGATGTAAAGATAGATGGATAGGTAGAAAACTATATGTATAATATATACATACTCCTCCAATCCTCCCTCTCTGATTTTATGTCTCATTTTCTGTGTGTGGAAGATAGGGGTAATGAAAATAATTGTGCTTCATTAATTCTGAGTCTCACTGGATGATAGCCATTTTGAACTATGTTTGGCAATTAGGCTGTCCAAATTAAAAGTGACCTTGGGATACTCTGCTCTTGCCTCTAATCGGCTAATGAAGCAGTTGTCTAGAAACAGTCCACTTTGTAATGTAAATTTTTTTAAGCGTTTCCATGCTGGTTGCACTAATTTTCTGTGTTTCATTTTTAAGAAATAAAGAGGTAACACAAACAAAGATGGGAATGTGTGGATGTCTTCTGGTAAATGTGTGACCACAGTTGTCATATAGTGTTTGACTTTGGGATATGAAGGATTACACCAGACCTCAAAAATCCTGTTGCTTCAGGGTGGATTCTGCTCTATTTCGATCTCACCCAGAGGTTATATGACATGCTACAGTACTTTCAGTTGTGTTCTCACTGTTATTAGAGGAGTAATTAGAAAGCATACAGAATTTGTACTGTGTATAGACTAACATTTATACTTGGGGCCCAGCAATATGCAAGATCCCTTTCCTCTTTCATGTCCCATATGCAAGGCATCTTTAATTGGTATTACTTGAAAGAACTACCAATAAAAAGTCTTAATATAGAGGCAACACAGAAGGAAAAATGTGAGCGGTGATGTAAACTGAAATGCAACTCGTAGACTGAAGATTATTACTCTGTTTGTAAAGTTAATTGAAAAAAGGATAACAAAGGTAGAGTCTTATTACAAAATTAAACTCTATGGAATATTGCTCAGTGGTGACCTGTGTAAAGAGAATTTTTAATGAAGTGTCAGGTTTGGGGGTGAAAAGGGGCAATCAGAGGGAGAAATGTGAGCTAAGTTAGGGGAGAGCAGCAAGAATAAACAGATGTTGTGCTATTAGTTAGTTATGGTTGACTATAACCCTCTAAGACCAGGGGGAACCTAAGTTCATCTTTCTACTTTATTAGTACGTACTGTGTTTTGTTAAGTAATTAGCAAACAAAAACACTAGTACTCAAGAAATCTATCTCATTTCTTGAGGAATCACAAAAAAGTAGCATTTTTTCTGTCATGGATATATGTGGGGGACTGGGGAATGTATATGCATATGTGTATATATGTACGTATGTGTATATGTATGTATGTAAGTAGCTAAGTAACGTCTTTGTGTGTCCTCTTGTTTGTGTCAGTATTCTTTCATGTAGTAGTTTAAACTAAGAGGTGACGTTACCTCACCTGTTTGCTCATTCCTTTACAATTGTTTTTCCAGGTGACGACAACTGAAGCACTACCAGCAAGCATGTTCATACCTGTGCCGAGTCCAGATAGAGAGCCGCAGAGCACCCCTCATGCTACAGCCAACTCTAACGCTGAAGATACAAAGAAGCAAGCTGGTTAGTATCTGACTGTTAAAAGTAGTTTCCAGCTATGTGTTCTGTAGTGAACATACTAATAGACTTGGTGTATATTAATGAGATTCAGCTAAGTTCTACAACCTTATACCTGTGTATTTACACTTTGGAAAAGTCAGTATTTATTGCATAGACTGGAAAAAAATTGTTATTACTGAAGCACACAATTTTGGCCTGCATTCACACCAACACATTATGAATGATTGTTGGTGTTTGCAGGTTTTGTAATTAGTCAGTGCTTGGCTTGTTTGTTTTTTTGGCACCTTTCCATGCCACTAACACACCAAATGTCCTTTATTGATATTACTGGAAAAAATCCACTCAGCAAATGTGGAATCTGATGAATGGCTATCTTCTCTTGACTTATTTATTCACAGATGCATCCGATGCTGATCCAGAAAAAGGGGTGTCACTCCCTACTGAAATAGCTGAAGCTCGCAAGTCACCTCTGGAAGATCAACAATCAGAACGGGAGGATGCCACTGGATTCCTGTGCTGGAAGAAAGGCTGTAATCAAGTGTTCAAGACCTCTAACTCCCTACAAATGCACTTCAATGAGGTTCACAACAAAAGGCACCAGTTGCCTGTTTCAGATCGGCATGTCTACAAGTACCGCTGCAACCAGTGTAGTCTGGCCTTCAAGACTGTGGAGAAATTACAACTCCATTCACAATATCATGTGATCAGGGCAGCCACCATGTGCTGTCTTTGCCAGCGAAGCTTCAGAACACTACAGGCGCTGAAGAAGCATTTAGAAACCAGCCACCTGGAACTGAGTGAAGCTGACATCCAGCAGCTGTATGGGGGATTATTGATGAATGGTGACATTATGGCAATGGGTGATCCAAGCCTTGGTGAAGAACATGGAAGTCTGGGAGAGGATGACAAAGATGGAGATGAAAGTGATCCAGAGGAAAAACAAAGCCCGACGGGAAGTGACTCTGGCTCACTGCAGGAAGATTCTGGATCTGAACCTAAACGTGCATTGCCATTCAGAAAGGGCCCTAACTTTACGATGGAGAAATTCCTGGATCCATCTCGTCCTTTTAAGTGCACTGTATGCAAAGAGTCTTTTACACAGAAGAACATCCTTCTGGTTCATTACAACTCTGTCTCCCACCTACACAAGGTGAAGAGGGCTCTTCAGGAGTCTACTACCGGTCAGCCTGAGCCTACCAGCAGCCCTGACAACAAGCCATTCAAGTGCAGCACTTGTAATGTGGCATATAGCCAGAGTTCAACTTTGGAAATCCACATGCGCTCTGTTCTACACCAGACCAAAGCTCGGGCAGCCAAACTTGAGGCAGCAGGGGGGATCACTAGCTCTACAAGCACTACTGGTTTAAGCAGTGGAGGATCCGGCATGAGCACGTCAACATCAAGTCCAAGCCCAGCCATCAACTTAAACACTAGCTCCACCAACCACAGCTCTTCTGGGAGTCAGGCAGCGCAGAATATTCTAGGAGGAAACCACACAAACCAGACTCACAACACTGAAAACCAGGGGAATTCCTCAATGAGCTGCCACTCCTCACCATCTGAGAACCACGAAGTGAAAAAGTCCAAATTTTCAGACATTCTCTCTGCAAGGGGGCAACAGCAGCAGCTTCAGCAGCAACAGCAATTGGCTCAGGCTCAAGCCCAAGCTCAAGCACAGCTTCAACAAGAGCTCCAGCAGCAAGCTGCTCTTCTACAATCGCAGCTATTCAACCCAGCACTTCTGCAGCACTTCCCGATGACAACTGATGCACTTCTGCCTCTGCAGCAGCAGCAGCTGCTATTTCCTTTCTACATCCCTGGAGCCGAGTTTCAGCTAAATCCTGAGATCAACATCAGCAGCTCAGCACTTGGCTTAGCTGGATCCCCCAGCTCTTCTTTGCTTGAAGATCTTAAAAACTCAGCCCAACAGAGTTGCTTGCAGCAGCAATTGATGCACCACCACCTTCAACAACAGCAGCAACAACAACAGCAGCAGCAGCAACAGCAGCAGCAGCAACAATCACACTTGCAGGTTCAGAGCCAAATGGCATTGCTACAACAGAGTGCATCACTCCTGCAACAGGCTGAATTAAAGCAGAAACCTCCCTCCTCTCAGAATGACAAGGACAGAGAAATACAAAGGGAGAGGGATGCAAGTGAAAAAAATGAGGACTATGTAAATAAAGATTCTGCAGACATCAAGCCAAAAGAAAGGGATAGTCAGCATATTTCAATAAACATAAACCATGATACTGGCTTGCCTCCACCAAGGATTGCTTCAGATGCTCGAGGAAATGCAACTAAAGCCCTGCTGGAAAATTTTGGGTTTGAGTTAGTAATTCAGTACAATGAAAATAAACAGAAAGCTCAGAAAAAGACAGCTGGACCTACTGGATCAAGTGGTCCAGGTGGAATAACAAGAGTCATAGATCCCATTGGGGGATTGGAGAAGCTGGAATGTGAAGCCTGTGGCAAGCTGTTTTCAAACATACTGATTCTGAAGAGTCACCAGGAGCATATCCACCAGGCTTTCTTTCCATTCCGATCCCTTGAGAGGTTTGCCAAGGAATACAGAGAACATTATGATAAGCTTTACCCACTGAGACCGCCTACACCAGAGGCTGCTCCAGCTCCTCCACCTCCTCCTCCTCCACCCCCACCTCCTCCTCCACCCCAAAGAGCTCCCACACCAAATATACCTGTGTCTAATGCCTCACTTACACCTCCAACCGTGCCACCTCCACAGGCACCAGTTCCGATGACACAAATACCCATGCCAATGGATTTGCCACTCTTCTCCCCACTTATGATGCAGCCCATGTCTCTTCAGTCCCTGCCTACTCAGTTGCCTCCCCAGTTGCCGTCTGTTGAGCCAAGCCTGGCCTCAGACCTGGCCCAACTCTACCAACAACAACTTACACCAGCCATGCTGCAGCAGAACAAGAGGCCACGGACACGCATCACCGACGACCAGCTTAGGGTCCTACGACAGTACTTTGATATCAACAATTCACCAAACGAGGACCAGATCAAAGAGATGGCAGACAAGTCAGGGCTTCCACAAAAAGTGATAAAGCACTGGTTCAGAAACACCCTTTTCAAAGAAAGGCAGCGCAATAAAGACTCACCTTACAATTTCAACAATCCTCCAACAACAACTCTGGAAGACACTAAAATTGATTCCAAACCTCCTTCTCCTGAACCTCAGAAACACGAATACTATGGAAGCAAGAGATCATCCAGGACTAGGTTTACTGACTACCAGCTAAGAGTTCTGCAAGATTTCTTTGATGCCAATGCTTATCCTAAAGATGATGAATTTGAACAGCTCTCGAACCTTTTGAGCCTCCCCACCCGTGTTATTGTTGTGTGGTTCCAAAATGCACGCCAGAAAGCAAGGAAGAATTATGAAAATCAAGGTGATGGAGGGAAAGAAGGTGAAAGAAGAGAACTGTCAAATGACCGTTACATTCGCACATCTAACCTGAACTACCAGTGCAAGAAATGTAGTCTGGTTTTCCAGCGTATATTTGATCTAATAAAACACCAAAAGAAGCTGTGTTACAAAGATGAAGATGAGGATGGACAGTATGACAGCCAAAATGAAGATTCAATAGATCTTTCCCATGAATGTTACACTCCCTCTGGGTCTTCCTGTCACACCCCAATGCCCTCCTCTTCAAGTCTCTGCCCACTTCCACCCACAACTTCAGCATTCTCACACCTCCCTTCCACCGAGAAAGAGGAGGCATCACCAGCAACCACCTCAAACCTCTATGATGAGAAGCCCAAGCAGTTACCAGAAATAACCGCTGATCCGCGAGAAAACCAAACCTCCATTAAGCAGGAAATTGTGCACCAACCTCAGTCTGAGACACAACACCAGAGACCACAGAGAGAAGAGAAGATCCAAAATGTTTCTAAGCCCTCCAAGCATTCAACTCCTTCCTTTTCTCAGCAGCAACAGCAGAGTGGTCTGTCAGCCTCGCAGACAAGCCAGGCTTCATCACAAAGCTCTCACATGGGCCTCAATCCACACTTGACCTCTGCCACACAACAACTGGCACAGCAGATGATCCCATACCAGTGTGAGCAGTGCAAAATTGGCTTCCCTTCCTTTGAGCACTGGCAGGAACACCAGCAATTACACTTCCTTTCTGTGCAAAATCAATTCATCCACCCGCAGTTCCTCGACCGTCCAATTGACATGCCTTTCATGCTTTTTGATCCTAGCAATCCTCTCTTGGCAACCCAGCTAATCTCTGGGATGCCACAAATTCCAAGCAGCTCTGCCACCTCTCCGTCCACCCCAACCTCCACTATGAACTCCCTGAAAAGGAAGTTAGAGGAGAAAGCTAGCACTAGTCCAGGAGAAAACGATAGCACAAATAGTGGAGAAGAGCCACAGCGAGACAAGCGGCTTAGAACCACCATCACACCTGAACAGCTAGAGATCTTATATCAGAAGTATTTATTAGATTCTAATCCTACGCGTAAAATGCTTGACCACATTGCTGTTGAGGTGGGTTTGAAAAAGAGAGTTGTGCAAGTGTGGTTCCAGAATACCAGAGCCAGAGAGAGAAAAGGCCAGTTTAGAGCTGTTGGGCCAGCCCAAGCTCATCGTAGGTGCCCTTTTTGTCGAGCTCTTTTTAAAGCAAAGACTGCCCTTGAAGCACACATTCGCTCTCGTCACTGGCATGAAGCCAAACGTGCTGGATATAATTTAACTCTCAGCGGTATGTTACCTGAGCAGGAGAACATCCAAATAAAAATGGATGCTCTTGATACATCAGGTTACTCCCAGCTACCCCCTACTACAAACAGTGATGGACAAAGCTCCTCCATGTCACCTGTGAACAAAGGCTTAGACTTGTCTCCAAGGGGTCTACTGAGCCCTTCGTCCATCAAAGTTGAAGGAATGGAAGACTTTGAGAGTGCCACCATGTCCTCTATGAACCTGAACTTTGATCAGAGCAAACTCGATAATGATGACTGCTCTTCTGTGAATACAGCCATTACAGACACAACCACAGGTGATGAGGCTAATGCTGATAATGACAGTGCTGATGCAAAGCACAGCCAAAATAGTGGCGATTACCTATCTAAGTCTGGGGGCACAGCTCCCATCCTTGAAAACGATGACCAGATGTCCTCAGGGCTAGTAAGCCCTGCAACAAGCTATTATGCTAAGGACTATGACAATGAAAATATGATTGACCACAGTGAGACATCCAGTCTGGCTGACCCCTGCTCACCAAGTCCTGGAGCCTCTGGTAGCAGGAGCCTTGAAGGTGGAGACAGACCTGGCCAAAAGCGCTTCCGAACCCAGATGACTAACCTCCAGCTGAAAGTGTTAAAATCCTGTTTTAACGACTACAGGACACCTACCATGCTGGAATGCGAGGTACTTGGCAATGAAATTGGACTTCCAAAGAGAGTGGTTCAGGTGTGGTTTCAAAATGCTCGCGCAAAGGAGAAAAAGGCAAAGCTCAACATGGCCAAGCACTTCGGAATAAATCAGACGTCTTACGAGGGGCCAAAGACTGAGTGCACTTTGTGTGGTGTTAAATACAGTGCTCGCCTCTCTGTTCGTGATCACATTTTCTCCCAGCAACACATCTCTAAGGTGAAGGATACCATTGGCAGCCAGATCGATAAAGAGAAAGAGTACTTTGACCCAGCTACTGTCCGCCAACTTATGGCCCAGCAAGAAATGGACCGCATTAAGAAGGCCAATGAAGTTTTAGGATTGGCGCAGCAGCAGGCCATGCAGCAGCAGGGGATGTTTGATAACCCTGCAATGCAGGCTTTAAATCTCCAGTCGGCCTATCCAAACCTGCAAGGCATCCCACCTGTCCTTTTACCAGGGGTTGGCAGCCCCTCTCTTTCCAGCTTTAACTCATCTAATTCAGGTACGTCACTATTTGGCATTTTTTTCACTACTAACATTTCAGGTTAACAGTTGCAGATGGGTTGTTTCAACTGAACTAATTTAATAAGAGCTCATCCATTGCTACAGGAAGTGCTGTGTATTTCCAGGCATCAGATCTAACTATGAATCAGTCTGCCACATATATTCGTTAACACTGACGCAAATATATATGACATAATTTAATGACCTTTGCCATTGTTGCCATTGTTGTGCTATTATGTACCCAACCTGTCTCAAATGCTAACACTTAAGCTTTAGACCAGAAAATACCACAAAGTACAAGGCTTTGATTTTGTGATATTTGTAATCAATTCACAAAGCTTTTTACGATTCACATAAGGATAATCGTTTGCCTCTTTTGTATCACCTTTCAGTTTTCTATAATTAATTAGTTTTGTTACAGCTGAATAATCTTTTAAAGAGGCACTGCACTAGCATGAAATAAAAACCTATTAAGTCTTATTTTCTTGTCTGTATTTGACAAATTTCCAGCTTTAACTCCTCCAAAACCTTCAAACCTCCTGAACATGCCTGGTGCCAGTGTTCCCTCACCTAGCCTCCCCACGTCTGGATTGCCCAACAAGCCTCCCTCCTCATCGTCTCTCACTGCATCCAGCCCAGCCCAGACCAACACGTCTACTTCCCACTCAAACCCCACCTCCAACTCCACGTCCTCAACCAGTCAGTCGCGACCTGAACCCCCCAAAGAACGCAATGCTGAGAGAGTAAAAGAGAAGGAGAAGGCCAAGGAAAAGACAGAGAAGCCCTCAACTCCATCATCAACTGGAAGCACCCCCGCCCCTTCCACTTCTGCTGCCAGCGCGAAAAAGGAGAAACCCGACACAGCTGTTCCTGCCACTTCTATGCCCACACCTGGAATGGAGTATGTGGTAGATCCTGCCCAGCTTCAGGCCCTCCAGGCTGCTTTGGCATCAGATCCCACAGCTCTCCTCACGAACCAGTTTCTACCCTACTTCATGCCTGGCTTCTCCCCATATTATACCCCTCAGATTCCTGGGGCTCTACAAGGGGGCTACCTGCAACCAATGTATGGTATGGAAAGTCTCTTCCCTTACAACCCAGCATTGTCACAAGCACTGATGGGCCTGTCTCCAGGGTCCCTACTGCAGCATTACCAGCAATATCAGCAGAGCTTGCAGGAGGCACTACAGCAGCAGCAGCGGCAGCTTCAGCAGATCCAGCAACCCAAGGCGAGCCAAACTTCAGTTCCCCCTCAAACCTTGGGGGATCGCAAAGATTCTGCCAAAGATCCAGTGAAATCAGAGGAGCAAAAGGGCAATCCACAAAGTGAACCCCCCACTTCCTCCTCGTCCTCTTCCTCCTCCTCCTCGTCCTCCTCTTCTCATAATACAGTACCCTCCGAGCAGAATGAGATGGATGGCAAAGCTGTGGACACCCATCTAGACCAGTATATCGTCCCCAAGGTGCAGTATAAACTGGCATGCCGCAAGTGTCAAGCTGTTTTCACCAAGGAAGAAGCGGCTATTACCCACCTTAAATCGAACTGCTTTTTCGGTCAGTCTGTGGCAAACCTGCAAGAGATGTTGCTGCGTGTCCCCGGTGGCGTAGGTGTAGGGGCTGGAAGTCTCTATGACTGCCTGGCTTGTGACACTACGTTGGATGGGGAGAAAGCACTCAGTCAACACCTGGAATCGGCATTGCACAAACACAGAACAATCAAGAGATCGGTCAGAAATGCCAAAGAGCACGCTACTAGTTTATTACCTCACTCTTCAGCCTGCTTCCCCAATCCTAACACCGCATCTACCTCGCAGTCTGCCACTCATCCCATCAGCAGCCCTCCTCCCCCGCCAACAACATCAGCCACCATGCCATCCTCTGCTGTCTCCTCATCTTTGTGCTCCTCCTCTACTACCCAACTCAACACCACAGCTGCCGGAAAACCCTGGCCCCAGGCCCCTTTCCCCAGAGCTTTAGCTGGGAAGCCCAATGCTAGTCCCTCCTCTTCTTCCTCCTCTTTTCCTCCAGTGTCCTCACCTTCAACGGTTACCTCAAGTTCATTGAGCACCTCAGGAGTTCAGACCTCGATACCAACAGACGTCTTTACCGACGAGTCTGACTCTGACAGCAGTCAGAAGTCAGCAAACAGGCTGGGCAGGACGGCGGAGGAGCCGCAGCAGCCTGGCTTTGTCAAAGACAGTAATAGTTGTAGTAGTAATCTTGCTAGTGTAGGAACAGACTCCATCAGATTGTAAAAGAGCTTTCAGTGATGGACGATATTTAAAAAAAACTCCCTAAAAGACAAAAAAAAAAAAATCCAAAAATTAAAAAAAAACATAAAAAGCAGCAATGTTAAAAATACATTAAAAGTATACAAACCAATTTCAGAAAAAGATGTGTAAAGACTAACTGCAATTCCAAAGCTTGTAACCAAAAATTTAAATGTTAGTGGATTGTTTTCCCATATCAACATGCTGGTTTTCATTTTTGTATTTCTTAGTTTTTCTTTTGTTTTTGTTTTAACTCAACCGAACCGCACCGATCAGCCACAACATTAAAACCACCTGCATTAAATTGTGTATGTCCCCATTGTGCCAGCAAAATAGTTTATGACCCATCAGGGCACGGACACTTGACCCTTCGGTGTGTCCCGTGGTTTCTGGTACTGGGATGTCGGCTGCAGACTGGAATTGCGTTGAGGTCCGGGGAGGTTGAAGGCCAGGTTAACGCCTTAGGTTCTTTGTCGTGTTCCTTAATCCTGCTGTGCGGTTGGTCAAAATACCATCCGCATGAATGCCAAGGTTTCCCAGCATCACACTAACGAGGTGAACAGTTTCTTTTTTTTTATCACCTGTCAGTGTTTTTAATGTCGTGGCTAATCTGTGTACAGGCATACTAATATGTGAGAACAGAAAAAGATCGCTGCAGTTACATTTTGGGTAATGGTGGAGGAATGCTGTACTGTATGGCAATGGACTGCCTCAAAGTTGACAGATGGCCCAAGAACCCTTTTGAAGAAATGCAAGTCAACGAGTTTGTTTTGTAATAATTTCTACTTAATAGCACAGCCACAAAAAGCCAGTATGTACTGTATGGGAGAATAGTCTATCAGTTTTCTTGCTATTTAAGCATTCAGATACCAATGGCTTGCAAAAGTGAAAGAATAATGTAATGTCTATTTTATTCTCAGGTCAACAGCTCACAGATGTTTTTCTGTTACAGAAATTCATGTTTTCACCTTGTGTTTCCAACAGGAGATGAGCATTATTATTGTTTTCTTTCTGAACTTGATTTAATAATAGAAAGTTTAAGTTGAATTCAATCTTGATAAGGCATTGTTTCTGGGCATTCAAATAGGGTCAAACGATTTGCTGATTTCAATATCAGAAATCCTTTCAAAGTGGGGAAGTTACAGTCCCGATTATCCCATACAAGGAAAGCATTGCAGACATGATAACGGGCGATGAATAGTTTTAATTAAAAAAGAAAAAAGAAAAAAAAGAATCAGCCTTCTGTATTTATGATAGATACAAGCATTTTTGGTGTTAAGTAGAATGTTGCATTGGAAACGAATTTAAACAGTATGGTAGGTTGGAGGGGAAAAAAAACCTTTATGTACATTTAGCTTTTGTATTGTCCAATTTTATGACACTTCATTTGATGTTGTCTTGGTCATTCCGATAGTCTAGATTATGGACAGGTAATTTATCGAAACTTTATTTCTGTCTTATTCTTAACTTCTTGGGAAACGTGAACCCAAATGCCCCTCCTGACAAGGCAGGATCCTCTTTTAGCATTATTTAAATTTTATGATTTGGTTGGTATTGCTCTAACCAAAATGAAAAAGATAATGGGTGAAATATTGAAAGTTTTATTTAATTTAATTTTTGTGTTACCTTTGTGCACTTATCACTGTCTGACTCCTATTTTTCACTCTTCGTTTTCCTCTCTCGGCACTTATTTTTTTCTCTCGCTCTCCTGTGTTTGTAGATATGTATACAAAGCAGGTCTTTTGTTCTTCATGTAGTGTGGCTACGGTCTTTTTTTTTTTTTTTTTTTTTTTTTTTTTTTTTTTTTTTTTTTTTTTTTATTTAAAAAAAAATTTTTTTATTTATTTTTTTGCTTTTAA
>VUQG01035414.1:103292-115726 GCA_015106755.1 Etia nguti
TGAAATGGTGAAAAAAAAACAAATAAAAAAAAAAAAAAAAAAAAAAAAAAAAAAAAAGAATTTCCAAACATTAGGAGAAATGAACTTCAAATGCAAAAATTATATAATACAGAGAGAAATGAGTATTCTGCAGTAGCTGGAGAGTCTTTCATAGTATTTTTCTTTTTGTGACCTTTGTACTTAAGGAAAACCATATTACGCTGTTAGCAAACTAATAGACACTCAATGAATCAAACCAGAAACAAAGGACTGTCCAATATATTTACTGAAGAAGCCTTTTGTTTTTTACATGTTGTATTGTGTTTATTATTGTACTATTATTGTAGGGTCTTTACCTTACAATGCACCTTTAAGCTATATAAATAAAATTGAATTTACAGACCTTGACCAGTAACAGAAAAACTTCAAATGTATTCTCATATTTGCAGTAATGAGCATCATCAAAAAGAGTTAAAGATTAATATTTCTGTTCAATCACTCATTCACAAATAATTTAGAACCAAATCACAATAACTCGTTGTAATAATAGTACAATACTAAACACAATACAACATGTATGTATACAGAGAAAACCCCAACAATCAGATGACCTTGTATGAGCAAGCACTTTAGTGACAGTAGGAAGGAAAAACTCCCTTTTAACAGGAAGAAACCTCCAGCAGAACCAGGCTCAGGGAGGGGTGGCCAACCGCTCCCCTAAGGGGATGAAGACAGGACAAAGACAGGCTGTGGAAAAGAATTAATAATAACTAATAATTAAATGCAGAGAGGTGTATAAACACGTAGTGAGTGAAAAAGGTGACTTATAAAGAAACACTCAGTGCATCATGGGAATCCCCCAGCAGCCTAGACCTATTGCAGTGTAACTAAGGGAGGATTCAGGTTCATTTGATCCAGCTTTAACTACATGCTTTATCAAAAAGGAAAGTTTTAAGCCTAATCTTAAAAGTAGAGACAGTGTCTGTCTGCCGAATCCCAACTGGAAGCTGGTTCCACAGAAGAGGGGCCTGAAAGCTGAAGGCTCTGTGTCCCATTCTACTTTTAAATACTCTAGGAACCACAAGTAAGCCAGCAGTCTGAGAGCGAAGTGCTCTAATGGGGTAATACAGTACTAGAAGGTCATTAAGATAACATGGGGCCTGATTATTCAAGACCTTGTCTGTATTCATTGATTACATGTACAAACACACTGCATTTGGCACAAACTACAGTGAAAGGCATCAGTGAATGATTCGTCACCGATGTTGATGAATGAAGTGACTGAAGTGCTGTTAACAGGCCTGTGACATTAATCAGATGCTTCTACATATCACTGCAGTTTTATTATGCATATTTTTATAAGACAGTAGGCAAAGATACAAAGGAGTAACATCTGAGGCCTCGCCATTATACTGATGCTCATATTCACAACATTATAGTCAAGTCGACATATTGTAAGAGTTTCACTATAGGTTTAACACTCAGTTCTGTCTTGTGAAATAAAGTCTATTCTTTAATACAACATACATTTTCCTTATGAACTGAATTTTAGTTCTGCAAATATTTAGTCTTTTTACTCCCCACTGTCTAAAACGGGCACCTTCTCTGAAAAATTATAGTGTTTTATATATTCCATTCTTGTTTGGAATGGTAATTCCAGTGGTCTGGAAGGGAACCACACTCCTGAACCTTATCTCTGGCTTTAGAAAATCGAGGCAAGTATAGGAAACTTTGGCCAATCACACACCTGTCTGACCAGATCAGGTGAGTAATAAAAAGAAAAAAAAAAGTCTACACAAGAAAGTAACATATGTGCATTCAGAGTCAAGTATGAATGCATGTGTGTAAAGACAAGGTCTGCAATGTCTGTGGATGATTATCTGGTGGGAGGGGCTTAGAAAAGATGAGAAAAGAAAGAGAGGAGCTTGCCTTTCTAAGTGTTGTAAACATTATTCATGAATTAATTATTCTAGTTCTTTATGATAGATTAACCTCAACAACATTTTTATGCTACTGGCAGCTCATTTCTGCATTTCGTCCTGTTTTCTGCTCTTTCCTAAAAGCTGCATGATGTTTTTCCTAATTTTGCCACATAGTACACAGCATATTTTCTGACCCAGTATCCATACTATATTGTCTTTTATCCTGTTAAAGTTGTAGCTTGATAGAATTTTCCATCTCCCTTTTTAATCTCCTGCACGCTTTGAACCATTTAATTTTCAGCCTTATCCCTTAGCTGTGTTAGCTTGGACTACTTTCATCAAAAGTTCAACTGTTTGAACTTTTAACTTGTTTCCAGGTGGTACAATTGAGTCCTGTGCTTTTGAGTCCTGAGAGCAAACACATTCTGCAAGACTAGGCCCACTAAGAATACTTGTGGATATTGTGTATCAGCATACAAGCCGTGGATACATGAGCTGACATTTGTTATATCACACAAACAACCAAATTTAGACTTGGTGGCTAATATTCGCAGCACTGCAGCTTATTTACCTACCCAACAAATAAAATCTAAACTTCTCTTCCCTTTTCAATTTCTGCAAACATATCACTTCTGAAAAAAATGGCACAGTACTGAAACTTGTTCGGGTGTGGGTGGGTGGGGGGGCACTTCAGGAAGCCTGGGAAATTGGGACATTCCCAAAGAAGGCAGAAACAAGCTCTACTGTTTCAGGAAAGCTAAATTCTTAGCCAACAGAAACAAAGGCACTACAATGATAAGCAACACTTGTGAGCCTCCACGCATGTGTTAGGTCAACATGTAGCAGTCAGTAAGGTATTTCTGACTGTAGCTCTAAAATTATCTGAGTTATAATGCTTATATCTTTACAGTTTTTAATTAATTCATATTTAGAGTGATCTTGTCAGATTACTTCAGCCACTGAAAATCAGTGTGCCCACGCATTATATTAAGACTTGCTGTCGGGATTGTTAGTGCTCCAACCTAATTAGTACATGTTAAGTTACAACTGTGAACTTCTTCCTAATTAGAGGTGGCTCTGTGCTGCTAATGTGATCAGCCAATCAAGCCCAGAAATGTTTCTGAGATATTCTGTAAGTAATGAGAATCAATGCAAGAGAAAACTGTTTTTAAATTATATCTATCAATTATGCATCAGGACTTGCATTTGTATTCCCGAAATAGTGTCTTCACGACAATGGCACTGACAAATGTACATAAAGTGTTCTTCATGAACACCAAAAAAAAAAAAAAAATCATTCACTGAAAGCCCCTTTTTTTTAGTGAGTAGCGAAGAGTGCATTGCTACTAGCATTGTGCTCATCAGCAACTGTTTGATGAGCAAATCAGTGCAGACTCTGATGGAAACGGTCTCATATTTTTATGCAAATTTTGCCACCTTGGCAAAGGCATCACACTGAGTTGAAGCATCCAGCCAGGAAATACCTGCCAGTGATAGATAATAGCAAGAAATTATTACCAAAGGGCAAGGCCATGAGCAAACAGTTCCTACTGAGCTAAATTACATATGTGAACTGATCTGTTTTAAGCTGTCCAGCTTAGTGATTCTGTAGTTCTAGTATCATTCATTTATACTAGATCCAAGTGGCAATGGTTTGGCTGTGTGGATGGTTGCATGTTCTTCTGAAGAGAATCAAAAAGCAGCTAATTTAAAAAAAATAAATAAAAGACACGGACTGTCAGGAGTTCATTCTTGGGATTCTGAACTTGAAATTGTAAAACGGAGCTACTTCATTAGTTAGTTCAGTGCAAACTGTTAAATGAAATTTTAGGCAACACTGTAGAAGGTCAAGTACTTTTTGTAAAATTAACGAATAATATTTCACAGTTACCTCTGAACTGCTATGTTGCTCAGACAGAATAACTTAATTGCTTAATATTTTATACATTAAACATATTCTCAAAAACATTGTTAAAAACCTGCCTCTTCTTGGGGGGAAAAATAAATTCTAAGGAGAATCAAACCTCTAAAATAAGTTAAAAGACGAGGACATCCTGTAGCAGCAACAGGCGCGATTCATTGGCCATGTTGAGCCAATTAACACGCAAGGGCACATCTCGAATGAATTAAAAACACCCTAATCCGATCAGTGTGAAAAGCAAGGCCATTTCCTTCACAGGCCTGGACCAGATGGCACTCACACTCAGTTGCTGCATTGAAACAGGCCAGGCCCAGTCACACAGTGTGAAATTGGGTTAGCGCCTGATTCTAACATAGGCCCTGGGCAATGTGAGCTCGGAAACCCACTCTCGCCTGGCCCTAAGGTACAGGGGCCACCTTGCCAATCTTTGGCCCCATATTTAATTATCATTCTCAATGCACCTCACTAACTCAGTCATTTCAGTCCGAGGTGCAGCTGACAGTTTCCTAGAGTCATTTGTCTCTTTAGACGATTCAGCCTTTTACATGCAACATCCCAAATAGCCCCTGACATACCACAGCAATTTTCTCTTTTGTAGCACAGAAGACAAGCACTGCTCCACTGGATAGAATATCACAGGCTCAAATTGTATACTCTGACCCAAGCTGGGTGGTGTTACCATGCTGAGGTCCAAGTTCTTGCTTTGTTGGAATAATAGCTTGCTGGGGTTTCCAAAGCTCTTCAGTATCACCTTTCAACCTTTCCAGGCAGTAGATGGAACAAATGTTGGGTGATTCATGTCAGAAATGACTTTAAAAGCTGTGGTTATGCTGCGTCAACTCATGCATTGTTTTAAATTAGAAAAGAAAAAGAAAAAAAGCTCACCAAGTGAGGAGCATCCCACATTCCACCCTCTCTTTTCACTAAAACAGGACAATATGTCCTTTTACAGTGTTCACAAAGATCCTAAAATTACAATCCAATGTATATTGAACTTTGTACTGGCATTATAACATGTGAGGAAAAATTTGATGAGAAATACCAAAGGCTATAGGAAGTTTTTCAACATGAAATCAAGTGTAAACTGCATTAAAGTAGCAAATTCAAGTGTGTCAACAGCAGGCTGTGGACATTTACAGCTAAGCCTATGAAAGACCTACCAAAGCTGAGCTGTTTTGCACATGAGCAGTTTGCACTGACACTGTCAAGGGTTAACCCCTGACAGGCAGTCAGGTGAAATAACAGTTAACGGTGGCAAACAAGAATTTTAGAATTTATGTGGCTGGCTTTCAGGGTTTAATCCTCACACACCTACAGCCCTTTCTGGTTTTCCACCTCCGATGTGTACCTCTGCCTTGAGACGTTGTCTTCTTACATATCAATGTCAAAGGCAAATTAAACTACAGCCTTGAGGACAGGTCAGACTCATTCAGCCTGACTTGCCAGATAAAATGAGTGAATATCAAAGTGAAATGAAATGCGATACAAAATTTCAAAGTAGCTAAATTTCAAATTTTCTTGGAAAAAGGGGGAAATTTTATATTAAAAATAGGTTGTTATTTGTTTATATCACACTGTACACCCCAGGGGGGAAAAACGACTGTATCTACCACACAGCATACACATCAGTGTTGACCCCCACCTGTCATGGTTTAGTCAGTGGCCTACAAACTTGCTGGCATTCAAACCTCTTGGGATTCATGATGGGGTAGGTGTGGAGGGTGTCTTGGCAGGCTCTAGGCATTTCTGAATCATTTCCCATTCCTGAACACAGGATCAGGTGTCGCCATTTTCACAGCACCTTCTGGTTCTGTTTAATGGGAAATGAGGTCCATCAGAAGGACTTTGACCAAAACTGAGCCCGAATGGGCCCTGACAGGCAGGAATATTAGCCTGTGACGGCAGTCAGTAATTGAATGATCGGCTCCCACCCCCCAACTGGTAATGAAGAGAATATGTGCTGGGAATGCGTTCGTCCTGCTCCATCCTTCGTCTGCCCTTTGCCTTTCCTTGTCCCCCCCACCCCCACCTTTTTTTTTCCCTTACATGTTAATAAATCATTTGTTGGGGCAAAAAAAAAAAGGGGATAGTTTTACTTTACTTCAAAGTGCTTCTTGTAGTGTCATTTCTGTAACCTCAAAGTGATGATGCATTAAGAAGGCTTCGGGTGAGCTCTGCCTGAAAGTGTTTTTTATCTCGAAACAAAGCTGCTGCGATAGTATCGTGAGAGAGTGAGCCGGAGTACATGAGAGATCAATTATCACACCTCATTTTGTTCTCATATGCAAAATGATAATGGGTGGACCATGTCAGACCTGAACCATCAGGTGGTGTATTCTTTCTCCATAAATGTGTTTCGCAGATTGTCTGAGGGGGTCTGTTAAATCCTTTTAACAGTTAAATAGCTGAAGGAAAAGAATTTGGCTTCTCCTTGATCTGTCTTCAAATTTCCCTCTGTGGACAAGATTTAAGAGTGTTAAAGCAATAGAGTAAACCTAACACTCAGCATGATGTCACCACACACTTGTAAACACTGCTTTTATATTGAAAGGTTTCCTAGAGAAAAGGAAAGAGAAATAACAGGATCCTGTAGTCTTTCCGCTGTGTTTGTCAGCAAATAGTAGAACAACTCTGTATGCGTGCGTGTTCCAGTGAGACAGAGTGCACTGACCACAAAGGAAGCTTGTGTTCAAGGCAGGGGTGAAGGAAAGGCAACGCTTTGAAATGCAGCGTCACATTTCACGAATCACTGGGGAGAAAGTGTCAACTCTGAGGAGAATTCCTAATGTAATAATTGCTTTGAGATTTGTCATTAATATTTCTTTGACTTTGGTTTGGTATTTTTTTTGTTCTTAACCAAAGTCAGTTGTACTGTATTGCCGCTGGAATGCCTGTCAGACTGGGCCCTGACCCTGAGCTGGCTGCTATAATGATGGGAAGATGAAAGAGCCAGGCCCATTCCCAGGCTGCCCTGTTAGGGGGTGCGAGCCTGTGAAATGGAGAGATAATGGAGACCAGGTGTGCTGTAGATGCCTGAGACAGCCCTCAGTCAGTATGAGAGCTCCTCTCAGTGAGAGGGAGGGCACACTACCACCGCTGAAAATGGCCCGGGCCACATCCCGCAGTTCTTCACACCACGTCTTACATATACATACTGTATATACTGAATAATACATATGCAAAACAAAAGTGTAGTAATTACTCCAGTAGATAGGCATACGTTAGTAGAGCTGGACACCTACCAAGCAATGCACTTGTATTCAAATTGGTGCTTTTCTGTCTTTCTTCCAGCTCATAAAAAATACATTGTGGTTTGTATTCATAAAGCAAGAATGTTGGCTGAAAGTCGGTATTTTTGCATGAATTATACGCTGGCCCGTGTCTCAGTGGTACTCATGAGCATGATAATTTGAACATTCAGAACAGCTTTTCTTGCGCATTTATTAGTCGTGTCAAATCTTATGATAAAGAAGTTTTAAAAGAAAGGTCAGGCAAACTGGTGTTTCGCAGGCTCGCAATTTAATTAGATGCATGCTAATTAAATTAAAATTTAATCAGCAGGCATCTAGCAATATCCAACAAGTCATGTGCCATTAACAATTTAACCCTTTTTCAAGAAACCCCCCGCCATGAACACATTTCAGAGATTCTAGCAGATCCAGTGGGAGGAACGGTCTGCCCCACGTCTGTCCTCTGCGGGAGGTCAGTAAATGTCAATTGGAGAAAGAGCTGAAAATGTTGAAGAGGGACTTACGTGAAGACCAGTCCTCATTAAAGCCTTCTGCATGAGAGCTTGTTGAGTGTTAAATATTAAACATTGATTACGTACAAATAGAAATGACTCTGTTCTCTTTGCCACATATTTTTGTCCTGTGATTATCCCATGATTAACATTCCATAATTACAGATGCCTCTTTTTTAAATGACTGAAAAGCTCATTATTCCCACAGGAATAAGGGGCAATGACAGCCATAAGAACAAGCATGAGAGTTATTCTACAGAAAGGCATTTGAATGGCAATCACTCCAGATGGGTTATCTTCTGAGTTAAATATTTTGGCTTTGTGTAAATTCAGCAGCTGTTATCATAACATGTTAGAGTTGTACTGCTCGCAAATATTTAAAACATTCAAGAGACATTAAAAGAGTGTGTATGCTTCATTTTAGGGCAGTAAAAACATAGACAGCTTTACTTTGGTCTGTCACTTAGGTGGCTGACATTTCATTAGTTTATAAAAACACAACTTACATAGTAACATGAGCCACACAATGAAATCCTCGTAGCTTGACTTTTACGTTTGAATGTGCACTGTGCTAAAAGTCTTACAATTGTGAATCATTACCCAATTAATCTGCAGCATACTGCCTGAAGCCCATCGCTACCCCCAACTCACTAAAGCAAATACAGCCCATCTTTTGGTCTCTCTATCCTTCTCTCCATCTTCCTCCTAGAGACACAACACTCTCAACGTATCAAGCCAAGGTCACTGAAAAGCCATTTCGGACTGTTGCCTGCTGCCGCAGCTTGAAATTAATAAGAGCAGCATTTAAATGCTACACTTATCAAACTCATATAATAAATGCTGGGCAATCTTCCCACAATGCACTTTTCCCATCTCCCCATCCCTTGATATACAAACGTCCCCGCTTGACTATTGTAATAAGGTATGATGTATTGAGCCTTGGCTGTTGCCATGGAGACAGCAGTCCCCTTTTACTTGTCATTAAAGCACAAACAAGCACTGGCATCTAATGTCATTCCAGTCAACATAAGGCAGAGCCATGAGAAATGGAGAGATTGTGCCAGATCCTTTACTCTCTTTCCCCCCAGTTTGAACTGTTTTGTTTTGTTTTGTGGACTACTTGGAGTATGTGGGATGTTGCGGGCCAGTTCACCCTCTGCAGGATCACTGTTAGGTCATACATCTGGGAAAAGGCACATTTATTGTTACCCCTGTGTGATTATCCCATCCCTGCAGTTTGAGCTTGGCCTTCAAGTGGAAATAGGTGTGTAGATGCTACGGAATAATTAACCAGCAAAGGAATGCCTCCTGCTTGCTTTGTCTTTTCCTTCATCTTGCCTTGCAAATAATTAGAAATTCATTTCAGTCTGGATTCATTCGACTGTGCTTTAGAAGGCACAGTGAGAAATGTTCGTTTTTGTAAGATATTTATAATAAATATCCTTCTCAAAGGAAGTCAATTAGGACAGTATTGATGAAAAGTAAGATAACGTCCTGGGGATTCCCATTTTCTATGATAAAATTACAGGCTGATTGGGTTGGGAGAAAAGAAAGAAGACAAATTCACAACATCTTCAATACAGAAGAGGGGGGGAAAAGGGAAAATGAAACAAATGAGTCTCATCATATTTGGGACAATGGAACACAGCTTTCTCTCTGCTAGTATCATTTTAAGCTGTGGTAAGATAATGACATTGTAACTGAGTAATAGTACTGCAGCAGCTTTGGAATATTCCAGTCTATTTTATTTCCATTTAAGATAAAGCTTTCTGCGTGTTGTCTCGGCATGAAAGCGTGCTTCATTTTCAGATGTTCTTTCTCCCCTCATTTCAGTTTTAATCAGTGACTACTTTCTAGTCCCGTTGTTTGAGGTGAAAGTGTAGCCGCATGCCTCCCTGTCTTTTCTCTGAACATAATCTCTTCCTCACACAGAACAATAATCCTACCTTATTTTCTCTCACAGTGTTGGTCTTTTATTACTTCCAGGTGTTAAGGCTCTGTCTCCTTTGCAAGCAGATGTGCTGGGAGAAAAAAGATTTGCCCTTTGTTTCGAGTTGCGCTATTTCAAAACCAAATATTCAGCAGGCAATGCTCTCTAATGGAAGACGGCATAAAAAAAAAGACCAAAATAAAAACTAGGTGAATGAGATATTTGCATTAAAGAAAAGCAATGAAAGATGTGGGAGACTGAAAAAAACAAATGGAATACGGATCAAACCTGCGTGCTGTGTACAGAGAAACTATTCGCAAAAGAAGCCACGAATTGGCAGGAACTAAGTTAAACAGAAGCAGCAAAACTTTTTTTTCTTGTTTTTTTTTCTTTCTTTCTTAAAGCTTTATAAGATTCAGTGTCTGTTGTGTATTTAATGTATAGATATATGAGTTTCATCTGGTCTAATCTTCAGTTTATTTGAATATCTTCTTTTACTGTATTTGCTTTCCTACACTGACGATTTTGTTAGGCGCACAATAAAATCTTTAAACTGGTTGTTTTTTATAAAGTTGATGCGTACTGAATAATAACTAGTGCCTGATGCCTTTTTTTTTCTTTATATGCAAAAAAACAAAGCACATTAAAAAAAAATCCCAAAAGGGTCTGCAGGAGTTGTCTTATAGACTCTGGAACTTTCTCCTTCTTCCTGCAAGCAGCTAAACTGAGATCACATGAAGTTGCAATAAAAAGTGACGGGAAATTGACTAAAGCATTGGAAATCAATGGAAAGTAAATGTGCTACCTAAGTACAAGTGAACAGCTCAGAGCTGCTTTCTGTCTTCCTCTCTTTCTTTGCCTTTCTATCTCTCTCATCCTCTCCCCCTCTCTGTAACTTTTTACCTCCTTTTTCTTCTTTTACTCATTATCCAATACCCCGTGTCTCTGTCTCCTGAGCCAATAAGTAAACACTAAGTAAATAATACATGCCAAAACTAATAAAATTTCTTTAGTTTTTTTTAAAGTTTGACGTTCACCAAGCTGTAATTTGTCTCTGTGTCTTGCAATAAAACCAAATTTCATATCACCAAGTGTCTCATATACAGACTATTAAAATCACATACATAGAGCAGCCTTTGTTTTTCAAAGAGAGGGCAGGACTTGCTATATAGTACATCATAGTACATGTTTTACACAAAACAGAAAAAATATGCAGGACTGTGCAAATATTTGGAGTCACCCTTCATTTTTTCATATTTTGCTTCGAAGGAGTTAGACTCTCATAATTTTTCAAAGTGGTCATGATCAGAAAATGTCACACCTTTTTGGATCTTCAGTGTTTTGTTGGATTTTTCATTCACTTTTAGTCCACTCCTTGTACCTGACCTTTTTTCATTTGGATGAATCATTGTTGTGTCTATTCATGGGATACAAAAATAAACTGTATCATTAGGCACTCTATTAATATAACCTATCATATTTTGACGTGTGAAGTGTGTCCTAAAAGAAAATGAATGAAACAAGTTTTAGTTTAAACAAAACTAAGTTCTGATTTAATTTAGTTTATTACAATCCTCATAGCTGGAGCTATGCAACAGCTATTCTCGAAACAAGCTGAGGACAAAAGAAGAAGTGGCACACCTAAAAAATACATATACAACAGTTAAACAGTTTGTGAAAGTCATGTTCTTCAGAAATATATAGATTAAAGAACAGCAGAGACCTGTCATAAGACCTGAAAGATGCATGTGCCCCTTCGCTTGATCCATCTACTGTTCACTGAAGCCTCATCTGAAATGGTTTGTGGAAGAGCTGCTATCAACGTTACATACTTAAACAAGATGCACAACAGTGAGTGTCTGAAACCATCTGTAAAACACGGTGGAGGCTCTGTCATGGTTTGGAGCTCAGTTTCAGTCAGTGGTGTTAGGGATTTTTTCAAAATTGATGGAATAATGAGAAAAATACTGTCAGATTTAGATCATCTGGAAAACATCTGATTGACAACAGCTTCATTTTCCAGTATGACAATGATCCCAAACACACTGCCAATGCAGTAAAAGTATAACTGGATAGAAAACACAAAACAGGACTTTATCAGTCATAGACTGGCCTCCCAGAGGCTGGACCTCAGTGTAATTGAAGCAGTGTGGGATCATCTTTACAGAGAACCAAAATCCAGAGAAGAGCTATGAATGGAGAATTCAAAGCTCTTCAAAGCTCCTGGAGAAATATTACTGAAGATTACATAAAGAAATTACAAGAACGCTTGTCTAAAAGAGTTAAGTCTGTTTTGAAGAATAAAGATGGTCAATCGAATACAATATCTGGCAACAGTTTTTATTTGCTTTATTAGTATTTTCATCTAGTTTTTAAAGCAGACCACAGCATATCTGTTGTCTCAGCACAGAGATATTTACTGTGGTGTATATGAATGAAATGGGCATGGAAATGGTAAAAGAGAAATATGGAATGCATTTTGATAAGTTTGTATGTTTTGTTTGATCTTGTTTTTAGGATTTTCTTGGTGAGGTTCATTGCTACGTTACATGCATTTAATCCCTCTTTATTTTAGTTTTCGGAAGACTGGGAAATCAAGTTAGGGTAAAACACAAATGTACGAATACAAACAACAAACAGAAAAACAAAAGCTTTTCTGTCTCTCTTTCCACCCACCCTCCTTCTGCATGCACAGGCTGGCGTGAGTGTGACCAGGCAGGGGTTAAATCCATTGCACCATAAAAAGGAGCTGTTCATAAAATGGTGGAATAAGAAGCAGAAATAATATTTCAAGTATGATTAGTTCATCCGCAGGGCACCTTGTGCGATTGAGAAAGGGGGTGAGAGTGGGAGGGGGCATTGTGCACGGCAAGCAGTAAATTATATCTAGCCTTTGAATGATTCCTGCAGATCCTATTACGACAGCGAGGGGGACGGGGG
>VUQG01035416.1:0-12138 GCA_015106755.1 Etia nguti
TCAGGTAACCCCCCCCCCCCAAAAAAAAAACATATGTCTGCTGTGAATTTGTGTGCAATCCTGTTACGATTGAACTCACTGAGCTCAGGAAAATCTGCAAAGTCTGGTTTTAGGGGCTTTTGGACGTGAGTAAGGGGAATGTTTTCGCTTTCAGGATTAATATCCCGCAATAAGGTAGAAGTTGTCATAAAGTTAAACTTACGCAACTCATACAAAAGTCGGATAAAGAATACTGAGGGACATCTGATGTATGCTTTGTGACAGCAGAGATGAGTGCCCGACACTGTTTGGACAGTCCTGTTATCCGTTGCACGTATTTGCTTTCAAAAGGGGAACTGATTATGAAAGTAAAACGCTCCTCCTCTTTTAAATCTTAGCTCAGCTATCCCGTCAGTCCCTTTGGACTGGACACCGTGTGGGTCAGAGAGCTGGAGCACCCGGAGCACAATGGAGAGATCAGCAAGCAGACAGAGCAAGAAAAAAGTTGTAGCAGTGGTGGGAGGTGGTTTGGTAAGACAAAAAAATTAAGTGAAGTATTATTAATGTGCTTTTTTTTTTTTTACGCTGTGTGACCTTTTATGAGTGGGAGTGACTTTCACATTTCAGAAAGTGTATTTGCATTTTAAAGGCTTCATTTAAGGGAAAGGATTGTTTAGCAGTGGGTATATGCAGCTTACATAATAATAATATTAATTGTTTGATCATAAGATAATTATGTAGACATGACCATGCAGAATAGGTGGGATTGTTGCGAGACATTCAACAAAGTTTCTACAATCTATTCTTTAGGTTGGGGCACTGAATGCCTGCTTCTTTGCAAAAAGAGGCTTTGTTGTGGAACTCTTTGAAAGTCGTGAAGGTAGCAGTCAAAGCATTTTTTTTCTTTAAACTTTGCTTTTGTCAGTAATTGTTATCATCTCACACCACTCTCTGACAAATATACCCACACACTACTGAACATTACACACACGTGTAAAACCTGTGCATGTGGTCTTTGGTCAGATATCCGGCGTGCTAAGATTGTGAAGGGGAGAAGCATCAACCTGGCCTTGTCTCATCGAGGCCGGCAAGCACTGAAACATGTTGGACTGGAGGAGAAGGTATACCGATTCATTCACTGTTAAACTAGTAAAGCGGAGGTAAGGCAAAGTTTACAGGAGGGGGGCTTGGTGACTCCCTGCCGCAACTCCCCACCCCTCCCACTTGTTTACTGGCCCAAATGAAAGACCAAAGTGCACGAAGGCAAACCTCCTTTTGATTTCTAGCAATGAAATAGCATGGAGCCGTGCTCCAGGAAATCTCCCACCCTCCTATTTTTCTTTTTTTTTTTGCCTGAGTCCACTCAAGATGCTTTATACTAGCATCTAAGGTCACTGACCCTATTTTGGTGCTCCAAATTTGCTGCGCTGATCACGTCATGAGCGAACTAAGCATCAGTCCCTTATTTTTACACTTGCATGACTTTTTCAGGTTGACAGAATAAGGCCCGCTTTGCCACGTTTTCACATATACTCTAAAGGGCAGACACTGAGTCACGCATGCACAAGCTGGCTGTCCATAGATTGCCCTTGTTTAACTTTTGTGCAGAATTTTCTGCCGTTATAAAGAACGATTTATCCAAAATGGTCCAGATTTAAGATGTTCTGCAGTGGGTTTTTTTCCCTTTCTTAGATTGTTGCTCAAGGAATTCCGATGCATGCAAGAATGATCCATTCGCTGAATGGGAAACAGTCCCCAATCCCTTATGGCAGGAAAGGTCAGGTAAGCCTTACCAAGTGCACGACAGCTGTCAGATAAGTACAGAATTTTCTAATTCTGTGATGTCTCAAACTTACAAAAAACCACAAAAGTCTAAATGAACCAGATTACACTGTAAAGACTGATTAATGAGCAGAAAATATGTTACTTTTATATGTTATGCTGCTCATTACTGGTTCTATTTGAGGGCTGTTTAACTGACTGCACCTCCATTATCTTCTATCATTAGGCTGCTGAAAAATAATATTACATAAGAGTCTGGTTTTTGCTAAACGAACTGTAAGAATTGCCTCATGTGTACAGATACGGCTTGCAGATGAATAATTCATTTTGCTTGCTAAACCTTGCCTGTGTTCAAACGCACGCACATACACACGCTGGTAGTTGTTTAGTGAAGTGACACAAGAATTCACCAAATGATGACGACTGCAAGTGACAGGCTGTGCAGCGAGACTTGAGTTTTTGTCACACAACAGTATAGAGTTTGTTTGCCTTTATAGAATGTAGACTTTTAGGGTGTCTGGAAGTGGTTGTTCAATTAGAGTGCTGACAGTTTGGCGAGGATTCTTCACCTCGTGGTTGGGGGGGGAAAAAAATTATACAGTGAAGATAGTGAAAGCAGAGGCAGGCATTTTAAACCCTAGAGACTTCCTGTTCCCATATGAAAATGAGCAGAGTTGATAAGCTGTACCCGTACAATTGCACTACATAACAGATTGTTCTCCTTTCAGTACATCCTGTCGGTAGACCGAGCCAATTTGAACAAAGAACTGCTAACAGGTAAGAACATAAATAGTGTCTCTGCAAGTGAGATGAAATTACCAAGCAGCTGTCACATCAAAATTGAGTTTTTATCAGCCAAACGCAGAATCTTTGTTACAAGGGAATGATGGGGAGAATGTATGGGCAGTTTAACTTGTTGGAGTTCAAATAATACAGGGGTGTCAAACATAAGGCCTGAGGGCCAGATTCAGCCCCACAAAATTCTCCAATCCAGTCAACTGGATGACTTTGGAAAATATGAAGGATGGGACAAACTTTGGACTTTTAATAGCATTTTCAAAAGTTTTACAGCCCTTCCTCATGATCAAGCGCTCCCTCATACAACGTCAAAGTGATTAATTGATGAACAATTAAATGAAAATAAATTACTGGAGGAAAAAAAGGGACATTATTTGTGAATATAAGCCCAAACAGTCATGCTGACACATTTTTCAGTTATTACAGCCACGGTGCAAAATGAGCCACTGAAATAAGACATAAAGGTTACAATGACACTTTTGCCACACCTGACCTGAAAATCCCACGAGACACAAAAATTGCAGATCAAACTTAAAGTAATCAGCGATTAACAAGAGTCCCAACTATATGTCTTGTCAGTAAGTGCTTTATGCTGGCTAATGAGCTTTAATGATGAAAAGTGATGCAGAAATAAACAAGTGGATTCATTCTGTAGCACTTTATTAAATGACAAAGCCTCGTGTTAAAGGATACACTCTCTTTCAGCAGTTCTCCTAATTTTGTTTGATTGTTTTTGAGCTGAGCCTCGACCTCTGCAGATGCCCGCTGTGCAGTAGCTTTATGCACGTCTTCAAACTGGCCGAGTGCGTCACGTGACGTCAGAGGATATGTTAGTGTTTCAGCTAAAAAGGATTTTGCCTAATATTTAATGAAGAGCCTCAGTGTACGTTTGGAGATAATGTGCGACAGCACGGGTCTACATTTAATTAGATTGCCTGCTCGTGCTGAAAGAGAAGCTGATTACAAAGCCGTCACTCTTATCAGGGTCCATCCAGGCTTCTGGAGCGAATGCCGAGATAAAGAGATTTTGGAAAGTGTGGCAGCCTAAACACAGGTTTTCACAAAACCACTGTCAGCTGTGCCATGTTGTTGATGAGATTTGTGCCAGTTGCCATGAGGCCATATTCCCTCAGTGGCTGAACATTTCCTGATTGTTTTAATGAAATATAGAGGGGTCATTTTAAACTGATGTGGTTGTGTCATGCTTGCATCAGTGCCATAAACTCTTTTTGTAACATTTTGCCCCCACAGCAGCAGAGACATATCCAAATGCAAAGATGAACTTCGACCACAAACTGCAGGACTGGAATGCTGAAACGGGTCTAATGACCTTCGTCAGGTAAACAGTCAATGATCTTACACATGCACCCATACATGCAGACGGTCACCTAAGGAGAGGATCTGCACATTGGGATTCTTTGTTTTAACTCTGGATTTATTGACTATGGGCCTGTACATGTTAAATGCCTAAGGTTGGGGTTGGTGAAAAACGTGCTGTACTTGAAACCTTGTGGTGGGACTTTTTAGTTGCTCTGTAACTGGTTCTGCTTAAAGTAAATGTGACACTGAATTTACAACTCAATTAACACTGAAACACCTCTGGGTGTCATAATCCGAGTGAGTGTCTGCTGTTTTGGTGTGTGTCACGAGTCTGTCAGCTACTCCTACGTTTGTTTTTTGCCGTTCCTGGAACAATACTCAACTTACCTGCAGCTCGCTTTAATCGTCATCTGCCACTACTCAGGCTGCACAATCATCGCTGGTTATCTGCCATCACTCATCCACTCAGGCTACACGTTACAGCTGCATCCACCTCACCTGCCTGCCCTTGTGAATCACTGGAAATAAGGGATTGGATTAACCACCTTTCTCAACCCGCTTCTCAGCCGGGACACTCCCTCCCTCCACAGAGCTTATTTCCCTTCACCTGAAAAGTAAGCCATTGCTCCTAACTACCTGCTCACCTTTTAGCCAGTGGTCCCCACGTCAGAGACTCACGCTACATTTTCCTTGTTTCCAGTTTTGTTTCCCTGTGTTCAATAAAGCACTGTTAACTGCTAGTCAGTTGTCTCTTGGGTCTGTTTTTGGGTCCACTTCAACATATCGGCCTTTTGGCCACTGACAGTACGGAATGGCCTAAAAGAATGGACCCAGCAGACCCAATTCTGACCACAATATCCAAACAAGGTGCCATGATCGGTGTGCACGAGTGGGCCTGCAGTTTTTATGATGTAAACCTATGACAAGGAGGGGGAGATTCTTTCTGCAGTTCAGGAGCTCCGTTCTGAGGTCACACTTACCAGCCTCCAGCCTTCAGGAGCAAAAGAAAACGTTCACTCATTCAGCCTCTGAGGGAAGAAATCAATAAATCTGTGTCGAGGTAAGCATAGTGTGGCCGAATTTTTTGTTGATTTTCGCACAGGAGAAGGGCTTGATCACGCCCTTAAGGGGGTATTTTTTGCACGCCTTATACGATCAAATGAATCATCCACTGGCATCACGGGACAAGCCTGTTTTTTTTGAGGATTTAGTCTCTCTCTCTCAGATTGATAATCATCTGAGGGAGAGAGAGGCTGAACAAGACCATTAATCTCATAAAACAATGTTCCAATCCTTCCCTGTGTCCACTTCCATCTTGCCATCTCCTGAAAAAATATCCAGCATAATCTCCCCTCTCTCTCCTCCTGATCCTCCACCTGAACCTATGCAGATCGGGCGATCTTGGCTCACTCAGGAGCAAAAAAGAGAGAGGTGCTTTTATGCCCGTGAATGTTTCTATTATGGGTATCCACATCATTTTCTTGCTGCAATCCCACTTCGGCCAAAAGATTACCCACCCTGATAATTTCAGGGATACAGGTGGACGGCTCGTCGATTACTTCCAAACCCTTTTTCTTACTACCAGTCACCCTTCGCTTCAACCAAGTCTTCAATCCCTCCATGCACTTATAGATTCCGGTGCTGAACAAAACCTCATTGATCTCTAGTTAGCCAAGCAGTTGGACCTCCCACTCATCCCCCTAGATCCTCCCATACCGACCACTGCACTAAACAGCCAAGTTTTTGCTCACATTCACACCAAACCAAGCCCATTTGTCTATTCTCCTCTGGAAATCATTGGGAATTCTTTTAGTTTTTCAGATTTGCTTCACCCGACACCCGTCTGATCGACAGCTATTCATGGTTGAAAAAGCAGAATCCTCATTGATTGGCCCGACAAATAAAGTAGCATGTTGGAGTTTCTTCTGTTTGGCAGATTACTTACAATCGGCCCTACCTACAGGTTCTTCTGACTAATCGCCACCTGTCAACCAACCCTTGTAGCTATCCTCATTTCTGGAAGAGTACCATAACCTACGGGAAGTTTTCTGTAAAGATAAAGCTATGTTGCCTCCTCCCCACAGGCCCTATGATTGGGCCATTGACCCCCTTCCTGGAGCCCCAGTACCCTCAAGCTGCCTCTAAAACTTATTGAGGCCCGAGAGGGAGGCAATGGAGAAGTACATTCGGGAATCACTAGCAGCCGACATTATTTGTTCTTCCTCCTCCCGGTAGGTGCAGGTTTCTTTTTTGTGGCCAAGAAAGATAAGACACAACAACCATGCATACATTAGAGGATTAAATGGCACCAGAGTTAAAAACAAATACCCCCTACCTCTAATCAATTCGACTTTTGAACCTCTCTATGGTGCCACCATTTTACCCAAACTTGACCTATGGAACACTTAAAACCTCATTCGCATCAAGGAGGAGAATGTATGTTAGACTGTGTTTAACACCCCCTTGGGCTATTTTAAATATTTAGTGATCATTTTGGACTTACCAATACCCCAGCAGTCTTCCAAGCACTTTGGAACGATGTGTTGAGAGACTTCTTGAACATATTTGTCTTTGTGTACCTGGATGATATCCTGATGTTCAGAATCCATATATGAACACCGGATCACATTTGCAGCATGCTACAATGCCTCCTGGAGAACCAAATCTACATAAAGGTGGAAAAATGGGAGTTTCATTCACCAAAGATCAAGATCACCTTTCTTGGTTACATCTTGGCAGAGGGGCAGGTGAAGACAGACCCTGTAAAGATCCATGGCCCACTCCTACATCTCAGAAACACCTCCAGTGCTTCCTTGGATTCCGTCATGTGGTTCTGCCAAGCCCTTCAGAATGAACCTGATCCTGGGACCGGTCCCCCAAACTGTCGCCACATCCCCATGGCCACCCGCACTGTGGTGATTCACTGGGGTCACACCGCCAGTTTCACCTCTTATCCCAGAGTGAGTAGAACCATTTCCTTCATTAAACATTATTTCTGGTGGAGAACATTGGAGAGCGATATTAAAGGTTATCTAGCTGCTTGTTCAATCTGTGTGCGAAGCAAAAGCCTCCTGCCTCCAAGATGGCGAAACATCTAGTTCTAGATCATGTTTTCAGACCCTACGACATCCCATTAGAAATAGTCTCTGACAGAAGTCTCCACATCACAGGTCTGAAAGACTTTTTGCACTGCCTTAGGAGCCAAGGTCAGTCCCTCAGCTGTTAAACTCAAGTTGCCTGCATCAATGTGAATCCATCCTACGTTTCATGTTTGTGAGGTCAAGCCCGTTTGCTCCAGTCCACTGTGCCCTCCATCTGACCTCCCTCTGCCTGCCTGGCTCATCAACAGTCACCTGGCTTACATTGTCCGGGGGATCATGGACATTGGCCAGCATAGTCATGGCTGGCAGTTCCTTGTGGAATGGGAGGGGTACAGTCCGGAGGAGGGCTTCTGCATTCCTTCATTCTCGACCCTTCCTTCACAGCTCTGAGTCCGACTGGGGGTGGGGGGGGGTACTTTCATGATCCAAGTGAGTTTCTGCTGTTTTGTTGTGTTTTTTCATGCTGGTTCTGGTTCTCCGGCATCCACCCATTGGGCTGGAGGCTCGTTTCTACACCTGCATCATCCACCTGTGATCCATCAGTGGCAATCAGCAGACTGGCTAATTTAATTTAAAAATATTAGCACAGCATGCACGAGCACAAACTCTGCTCAGTCTGATCACAGTGTCCTAAATTGAATGGAGCCTTATCTATAATGTGTAAAAAACCATTTGATGTCTATGCTGTCCTATCTGCTTGTTTATTTATTTGTATCCCTAGGGGTACTCCATTAAATTTGGACTAGAATGAGTCACTGTGAAGTTACTGCACTTAAAAACACTTTGAATAAATGAAGTCTTTTGTGAAGGCTCCAAATGCCACCCAGTCACACACCTTATGCATCCAGGGCACATCTCTCCCGTTCTGCTGTGGCTGAACTGCAGCAGGTTTTATTTGCTCTCTCCAGCGTATATAATTTAAAGCACACGAATAATCTGCTGGTCATGTCTGTAGTTGCATCTTCCCATACTAGGTGGGAAATGTACAACAGATAGCCATTGGCATGAAATCCGTAAATGCAGATGACCTCAGGTCACAGAGTGTGACCCACTTAAATCCATGCAGTGCTGGAGATGTAAATCATCATTACAAAACCAGATGTTAGATTTACTATGCACTAGGTAATTATGCATGGCTTTATAGCTGGTCATTAACAATAATAAATCCACTTAGCCGATATTGTTGTAATGACATTTAAGCAACTATCTGTATTCAGATGTACCTGTGACCTAAACTCTCATTACTGGGTTGACTGGAAACTGCATTCAAAGTATGTATGGCAACCAAATGAAAGATTTTGATTATCTTTTATTAGAAATGTTAGCATTTTAACTCCATCTACGTCAGGAATAAAGTGGAGCACCGACTCCTCACTCTCCTTGTCTTAACATGTTGTCTAATATAAGTAATACTATATATACTGAATATTGTGTTGACATTCATGGTCAAGGATGAATTTCCATAAAAAATAGCTTTGTTAATATCTAAAAGAAATCTTGTATTACTAAGATTTTTTTGGTTTTGAGGTTTTTAGTACTCCACCTCAGCTTTGATTGGTCAAGCACCTTAATTCATGACAAAACACATGTAACATGAAATGATATAGTTGTCAGTTTTCTGTGTTGTTAATAATAAAGTAATAAGCTAACTGTTTTTTTCTGAATAGACGGACAAACACTGAAATGTTGTCTTCAGAACTTTCTGCCAGAAAGATTTTCTAAGATGTAGTTACAGACAAAGCAATCTATTTAACTCAAACCAGGCTGTGTTATAAAGTGCTACCATTAAGTTGAACCTGCTAAAATGTAACTAAACTAAAGTTAACTTAGCTTTAGGACCTCATAAATTCCAGTCTCCTCGGTAAAAGTCTAGTATTTGACTATTTACTCAATCAGAGGTCAGGGGGTTTTCTAATTTATCCACTACAACCATGACCTTTTTTTACTCTTTATACTAGTTTTACCACATTAGGGTATTGTCATCATTGTGGTTTACATGGTGACATTAGTATGTACTCATAAATACAGCATTAAAGAATAGCTAACTTAGCTTGCATACACTCATTTTAGGCAGTATTTAGTTTTTTGAAGACAAAGTTCAGACTTAGGCAGCAGGCATTACTGTATGTTTCCACCACAAACAATGATGCACTGCATCATAGAAGAAGTGACCTGAAACAAATGAATATATATGGGCCAAAAAATAATTAAATGCATTTAAATAAATTACATTCTGCTGCATTATTTATTGGTGTATGATGCTCAAGCAATATGGCAGTACTAAACATCATTTTGTATTCTGCAAGGATCATTAAATACGAAGATGGGTTGCCAAGAAAATATTCAGAGGTAGTTAACTTTGAGTTTGACAGATGCTGCAGCATCCACCTACGCATGCTGTCCTGTGAGCAACATCGGATCTGTGATCATATGTAAGGTCTGGAACTAAAGAGAAAATCTCTGCATATAGCACACCAGACTGTGTGACTCTTGTTCTTTACAGCAGCTTTTATAGGCAACGGCAGAAACGCAAGCATCCTTTATCATCCTTCATCTGAGTAAAAGTTTTTAATTACCACTAAATGATCATCATGTGGCTTTTGATTCTAATAATAGTAACATTCTGACTTTGTAAATTAAGTATATTTCTGTTGTATCTAATGGAATATTCAAGAAGATACAGTTTAAGTCAACTCAGGCTTTGAGTCAGTATTTCATTTGTGTCTCATTCAGACCATAAGCTAATAGCCTTGGGGCTGAGCAGTTACCTCATTTTCTCAAGTATCAGAAAAGAGAGGCTTTTTATAAAGCCAAGCAGTGACAGTTCTGTAGGCAATAGGACACTGCTTCCAGTAAGCCTTTGCTCGTTACACGATTCAATTCTTATGGGTATTTTTTGTGTAATTAGGAACTCTGTGGCATAATCATTAAAGCAGTTAATTCTTAAAAATGATCTCCATGTTACTTAGTTTTTAATGAGGTTAACTTCTCATGTTGCTAATGTGTCTCTCAGGTTGGACGAGTCCAAGGAGCAGGTCAAGGCAGACTTGATTGTAGGGTGTGATGGGGCTTTTTCTGCCGTCCGCAAGCAGTTCCTTCGACGTAGCCGCTTCGACTATAGCCAGACCTACATCCCTCATGGCTACATGGAGCTCACCATGCCACCCATTAATGGAGATGTCAGCACGCTTCTCGTATTTGGCTAAGCAAAATTCAGCTGCAGTCGTAGTTATCTTTCTGTTGATTTGATTTCTGCTGGCTGTCTTCATTATCCCCAGTTTGCTATGAAGCCTAATTATCTACACATCTGGCCACGAGACACATTTATGATGATCGCCCTGCCCAACTTGGTAAGTGTGAACTGATTTCTAAACTATATCAGTGAAGTAAGCAATTCAAGATTTGTTTATTTGTAAAGTTACTGCATATTATGTGGAAAGCTAAAGGAAACAAACACTTTAGCAAATTTCAGAGCTTGACTGGCCTCTGGGATGTCCTCATAGAGTTAATTAGCCTCACTTCATAACCATGAAGTGAGGCTTACTCATCAGAAGTCTTAAAATGCCACATATCTTAGCACCCTGAGGTTCACCCTACTTTTCACACAGCAGTGTTGCCCTCCTTCTCACCTGTGCCTCTACATCTTTTTCTCTGACTCACACACTCTCTGTCTTTCCTTTATCTGGTTAATCCCATAATGATTTCTCTGCGTGGCTGACTCAGCACAACTCTTTTCCTCACCTAAAGGAGACTAGGTTAAGGCAACTGACTCTGGAGTGCCTTCACACTGTCACTCACTCCCCATTTCCCAGAAACACATTTCACACGGCTGTGAAAAAAATTGTCTTCCCTGCTGTGGATACCATGGTAACAGTGCTAAAATGTCCACAGGGAGGACTTTGTGATGTTGATAGTTGACACCTGCTCAGAAGGACAGTTAATGGCACATGCACAACCTCAGTGAACTTCCATCCAGTGGTGTCTGGCATTACGTTTACACTGAGGATGGAAAATTCGAAACTATGATCAGCAGGGAAGATTTCTCAGACATATAAATCCATCCATCCATTCTCTTCTGCATATCCTTTTTCAGGGTCGCAGGGGGGGCTGGAGCCTATCCCAGCTGTCTTAGGGCGAGAGGCAGGGTACACGCTGGTTAGCACTGTTGCCTCACAGCAGTAAGGTCCTGAGTTTATTTCCCCCATCAGGCTGGGGTCTTTCTCTGTGGAGTTTGCATGTTCTCCCCATGTTTGCATGGGTTCTCTCTGGGTGTTCCGGCTTCCTCCCGCTGTCCAAAGACATGCAGTTAGTTAGTGGGGATAGGTTAATTGGAAACTCCAAATTGCCCATAGGTGTGAGTGTTAATCAAACATATAAAATCAAGTAAAAAATCTATTTAAACTTTAAATGCTGCATCTTGCTGCCTTATATACACCAGGATGCAGCATTTTTCAGAGGATGCTAATTTTTTTGTAAGGCTTTGGGAACTCAATGGCTGTGCATCTCTGGAAACCCACTGAAGCATTTAGACAAAGTAGTTGACACTTGCAATCTGGAAAGCAATATGATTCATTTTATGCAAGTATTTAGTACGTGAGGTACCCATTTAACTGACTGATGTTTTCAGAATCAGAATCAGAATACTTTATTGATCCCTAGGGGAAATTATGTTGGTTACAGTGCTCCAGTACAAATAGTAACAAAAACAGACAATACAAGAAGTAAGAAACAGCACAATATATACAATATATACTTACATATAAGTCACTTACTGATAAATATCTGAATAAGATAGAAGAGCATGTGCAAAAAGGGTGTAGCTATTGCAGTATACAGTATATTAGGTGGATGAGTTGTACAGGGAGATGGCCACAGGCAGGAATGATTTCCTGTGTCGTTCAGTGGTGCTTTTTGGTAATCTCAGTCTCTCACTGAATGTGCTCCTGTGGCTAGCCAGCATGTCATGGAGTGGGTGGGAGGAATTATCCAACATTGTCCTTATCTTGGACAACATTCGCCTCTCCGACACCACCTTAAGAGAGTCCAGCTCCATCCCCACAACATTGCTGGCCTTGCGGATCAGTTTATTGAGTCTGTTAGCATCTGCGACCCTCAGCCTGCTCCCCCAGCATGCAACGGCGTAGAGGATTGCACTGGC
>VUQG01035419.1:6469-20882 GCA_015106755.1 Etia nguti
ACGAGGTGTGGCTGCTCTCTATATGTATGTCAATATGGTGTTTTTCTTCTGGAACTCCTCAGTCACTTTTTCCTGTCATCAGTTACAATATCCTCTTATTTAGAGGAACACCACAGCAACTGGATGAGTTATTTGTAGCTCTGTTGGCTGGAAAATCCGGAGTGGATCAGGGATGAGCCCCTTATAGCACATAGAGCTCAGCAGTAATGTGAGCTCTACCAGATAAAAGCTCTGAAAGCTTGGTGGATACGGTTTCTTGTATTTATATTTGTAAGATTAAGAGCATCTCAGTGGTGTAGTGGTTAACAAATTTTACTTTACACGCTGAAGATCCTTTTTTGGAGACAGTGAGACAAGCTGTAGTACTCCTCATGGCCATCCCAAGGCTGGATAAATGGGAGGCTCGCATCAGGATGCGCATCCAGTGTGAAAACTGTGCGAAATCAGTTATGTGGATCCATACACTATGGTAATGGCCTGTATTTGTATAGCGCTTTACTTAGTCCCTAAGGACCCCAAAGCGCTTTACACTACATTCAGTCATTCACCCATTCACACACAGGTGATGGCAAGCTACATTGTAGCCACAGCTGCCCTGGGGCACACTGACAGAGGCGAGGCTGCCGGACACTGGCCCCACCGGGCCCTCTGCCCACCACCAGTAGGCAACATGGGGTTAGTATCTTGCCCAAGGATATTTGGCATGTAGACTGGAGCAGCCTGGGATCGAACCACCGACCTTCTGGTTAGTGGCTGACCTGCTCTGCCACCTGAGCTACAGCCACCCCAGCTACAGCCACCCCGTATGGTGACCCCTTTTATACAAAATAAGCAAACAGCTGAAAGCACTTTTGAGAATTCTATAATTAAAATTATTCTGTAATTTTAAGAATACTACTACTACTACCACTACTACTTCTTTTGGCTGCTCCTTAAGGGTTCGCCACAGTGTATCATCTGTCTCCTTCTTACCCTATTCCTAAGTCTGTCACCCCGACTTATCCTGTGTGGAAATCTCGTTCTTCGTAATCTGTGTGTTTGATTTGGCAAAGATTTTACAGTAGATGCTCTTCCTCACACAACAATCCCCATTTGTCCAAGATTGAGACATGCATTAAGAGTACACTGGCTTGTGGCTCCCCGTGGTTGGGTTGCCTTTTATAATAGTAAGACTAAGAAAACAAAAATTCAAATGTGGTTGGTTGGATATGAAGCAGCTTGCATGAGTACCTCATGTGTGGCTCTTGGTGTATTTAAAAGCTTTAATCTGGGCGGGTGTGCATGCATGCATTGTCAGTCATTCACTGGTAAATGCAAATCATTTGTTCAGAACTAAAGCCAGTAGTGTCATAACAGAGGTATGTTCACACCAAAGGTTGTCTGGTTATATTTATGTGTTATGGTTTTAGGTTCACTGCAAGCTCTGTTTGGGTGTTAAATATGGATTTGCATCGATAGGAATAAATCAGTTCTGTGTTGTTGTTTGCTCCAAATTTTAACTTGTTTGTACATTACATTTTTAATGGTGTGACAGTAGAATATTAAATAAAAATATTTTTAAAAGTCCAGATTAAAACGTAGAGGATATTAGCCTTTTGCGGGAGCTGCTCCTAAATGGTGGAACACACTCCCCTTTCACATCTGGAGTTATTTAAAAAGTCATTTAAAATACAATTTTTAATTTTTGGCTTTTAAACCAGGCTGAGGCTAGAAGCTTTTTACTTGTCTTCGTCTTCTTCTTCTTCACAATTGTTAGTTAAGAAGTTTCTGTTTGCTTGTTTGTTTAATGTTGATTAAAAGATTTACATTGTTCTTGAAGTGTGCCAGCTAATAATGGTGGCACATTGCACTCTACGATTGTACTTAAACCTGAAAATTTGAAAACTTTTTTGGTCTGCCTTTAGGGTGAGATTGTCTTTCCTGCTGCAGCAAACCTACATGTGCATTATAATCTTCTCTACAAAACATTCACATATGACACATTGTAGGAAACGTATAAGGGAGCAGTTAAATCTGCAGTCATCTTTACTAAATGACACCTGGGGCTCGAGTAATAGAACATGTTATCAACTAAACTCAGGGTTGGCTGTTAGAACCTCAGCCTCTCCATAGGCCAGAGTGTCCTTGAGCAAGAGGATTGGATAGCACAGCAGCACTGCCATCATGTATTTGAGTGTGTGTGGATAGGTGTATTAGAAACACTGAAAAGTGCTTTGAATTCTTGTAAAGCAGGAAATCAATTTTTAAGTACAGGCCATGTACCTAAAAACTAATGTCATGTTCTGATCTTTTGTTTGTTTTTTATTGTTCATTATTTTTTGGAAAATTGTCTGGCTAAAATACCCCCCTTTCTTTCTGTCTCCCCAGTGGGGTGCCCAGAGAAGTGTGCACAGCAAGCGTGCACAGCAGACGGCGAGTGCTGCCACCCTCAGTGTCTGGGCAGCTGCACAGTCCCTGATAGTGACACAGCATGTACTGCATGTGTGCATTACTATTACCAAGGCCGCTGCATGGCTGACTGCCCCCCAGGCACCTACAAGTTCGAGGGCTGGAGCTGCATCAGTGCCGAGCTTTGCTCCAAAGCCCAATTTACCGACCTTGACAGATACGTTATCCATGGAGGAGAGTGCATGCCTGAATGTCCATCTGGGTACACACGCGCCGCACCAAACAGGTGAGCTGCTGTTCAACCTGAATTTACCCTGGTTTAACACCCTCCTTATTGTTGCTTTGCTAAAATTGAATTTAGTTCAACTCATACTGTTAGCGTAGAGACAGCCAGCCATCATAGTCTCTGTATGGCCTTCAAAATAGTGAAGGCCGCTAAGCATGCCGAGGAATTTCACCTAGACATGCTTTGGCTGCTTCTGTGAAATGTTGACGTCAAATCTTTCAGGGACAGAAATTTAAAAAAGAAAAAAAGAAAGAAAAAAAGAAGCGCTAAACCAGTTTGGCAAATAGATGTCTGTCAGGAATGACGCTGTACATTCACTGTCTCCTGCCTCTCTCTTTGTCTGTCTCCAGTATGTTTTGCACAGCCTGTGATGGTCTGTGTGATAAAGTATGTGATGAGAAGGTCATCGACTCCATGACTGCTGCTCAGTCTCTCAAAGGCTGCACTGTTATCAAAGGCAACCTGCAAATCAACATCCGCAGAGGCCGTAAGTACTGCGGTGTAACACAGCAATACAGCTGTCAATACTCGCATTTCTTTGTGAGGGAGGCCTGAGGAGTTTCTCAGCTGGTGTAGAACATTATAAAGATCTGTTATATTCACACAGTTAAATCAGACACACAAGGAAGTTATCACAGATTTTGCTACTTGAGAAAGTCACATGAGAACTCAACAATTTGAATAAATTTCATTGTCCATTCAGAAAAGCGATCCTCATGGATTACAACAGTTCAAAAAATGGTTCTATGATAACATTATTTTACAGTACCAATGTAATTCCCAGTTCAAAATAATCCTTATTTGTCTCCTCTTGGGCCTTTGTGCAGCCTGTGATTTATTCTACTGACTGAAACAACCTGGTTCAGTTCCCCTGTCCCTACCTTTAAGCTACCTTTGCTCTTATTGGCTTCCCTTCATAAATAGAAGGTTTGTAAATAGTAGGTGGGTGGAGCCTTTGTGTTCACAGCCAGAGCTCTCAGGGTTTAACCCATATGAAAAATGCTGGCACACTCCAAAGCAGTTTTAAACTTTAAACAAAGAAAAATCGCCAGGTTTGCTTTTTGTAAGTGGGGCTTGATGTTCTCAAGCTTAATGGATTTATGATTATCATATGGCCAGAAATGACAGGAAAGTGTTGATACCTCTGTTAATTAGGTTCTACAGACCTTTTGAATGAAACACACTTGTTTAGTCATACGTCTGAAGGTCCATTTTGTTCCAGCAATAAGTCCTGGCCATGTGCCTAAGATAAACATATTACATATATCTGCTTACTTTCACATAGTATAGAGTCAACAGTCTGATTTGGAGCATTTAGCCCATTTTAAAGTCTGAGTTTAACTGATGGTGATTGCTTGTACACACGCTGAAATTTTAGCCATGTTTAAAAATTAGCATCCATCATTGTAACAGCGTATATATGACAGGAAATACGTAAAATGATAATAAATCCCCTTTAAGCCAGCAATGGAATACTAAAGGAATAAATGCATCAATAGATAAATGAATGTGTTTGTGACTGTCTGTGTCTTTAGATAACATGGTGGCAGAGCTGGAAAGTTTCACAGGTTTGATCCAAAGGGTGACTGGTTACGTGCGGATCATACACTCGCACACACTGAGCTCCCTTGCCTTCCTTCGGAGCCTGAGATACATCGATGGAGAAAACCTCCACGAAGAGTAAGAACACACACTTCTCTACATGGATAAACATACAGCCAAGGTTTTAATCTCAATGCCTTAAAGTGGAGACGGATGTTTGTGTATGCTGACACTCGGAGCTCATTTCTTCTCGTGTCCTTTTCTCAAGGATTCACCTGAATATTAATTAGTTCTATTCATTTATTCAATTCAGTTCAATTCCATTTTATTAGTATAATGCCATTTCCCAGTAAACATTGCCTCAAGGTGTTTTATAGTGTAAGGTAAAGGTAAAGACCCTGCAATTTAGGGGGGGACGGTTCTCTCTCTCATTCTACTTTTGAAAACTCTAAGAACCACAAATAATTGTGCTCAACAAACACAACTCTAACTACATTTTTAGCTAATGTATAAGAATGAAATGATCCAACATCCTCAAGAATCTTTAGTGAAAAAAGTTAACTGCACTTGTTCAAGTTTTGTTTGTTTGTTGTTTGTTTGTGAATGAGGTATAACCTCCAACAGTCCCAGGAAAGGTTCTCTCAGGGTCATTGAGAGGCCTTCGCTTCCCCCCTCCATCTGTTTGTGTTCACAGGAATCTTACTGTCCCAAGGCCCACATTACAGTCATTCCTTGATGTCTGGGTGTTACCCAGAGAATCAAAAAAAAAACCTCCTCTCCAGCACACAAAAAAAATGTCAGCCCGTGGTTAATCGGATTTGCCAGGTGATTTTTATCCTGCTGTCAAGCAGTCCCTCTGCTGTCTAACTGGGTCATTAAACCTCCAGCTAAAAGAGAGATCTACCGAGAAGAGTAAAATAGCTACATTTTGCTCAATTAGCATAGCTTCCCCTAATAGACAAGTCACTAGTGGATATGTTGTGTAGTTTTCCATTACGTGCTGAAAATAAGGCCTTAACCTTGGTGGGAAAGTTGGCTCTCAGCCTAGCATGAATCACTGTACACACAATACACTCATAGATAAACATACACGAATGAATGTAGAACGAAGCAGCATATTGATGACCGTAATGCATTCATCTCCTCCTCTTTTTGCCCTCTAGCATGTATGCCTTCTCCGCATTCGACAACCAACAGTTACAGTATCTTTGGGACTGGAAGCAGCACAATCTGACTATCAAAACAGGAAAGCTGTTCTTCAGAGCCAACCCGAAGCTGTGCATGTCCGAGATCCGCAAAATGTGGAACAAAACAGGCATCCAGGCCCGCTTTGATGAGAGTGATTTCCGAAACAACGGCGACAGAGCCAGCTGTAAGGGTCAAAATGAGCTTCAGTTTGAAAACCACAAACATTTAAATTGCTATGTCCAGTTCATGTGCTGGAGTTACTCTAGTTTACTAGCAGTTTGCAAACACCTCTTTTGAGCGTGATGCTGTTCTGCTTCTTATGTCAGTATTTACTGCACCACTCTGTCAACACTGCTAATTGCTGCATATTAATGCACACATACTGAAGCACTTTTTTTTTTCTTTTTTTTTTTAACTCCTTGCTCCCTCCATAGGTGAAAGCACTATTCTGAAATTTAAGTCTAACAGCACCAGCAGCACAAGGATCAAGCTGACATGGCAGCGCTACCGGCCCCCTGACTACAGAGACCTCATCAGCTTCATTGTCTACTACAAGGAAGCGTATGTTTTTTGTTTATTTTAGTTTATCTGCAGGCTGAGTATTACTGAGCTGAATCTTAATCCCACCACTTTATAAGTCAACATGTTTTAAGGAAAACAAAAGTTGTCTTTTGGAAGTTAACTGTCAGAGGTGAGGTTCCAGAAACATTAACAGAACTTTAAATACAGGAAATTTTTCTTTAATCAAGTTTTTATATTAACTTGGTACATAGTTTCACAAATGTCCAGAGAATCAGCAATAGGAAATCTCACTTAATGGTTTTCCAGCCACAACTATCGAGCGAATATTAGGAGCTGAGCTTAAGTGGACATTTAAGTGTTAAATCATTGCAGAAGAATGAGAGGAAAAACTGATGCAAAGACATGATGTATTAACAATGGTGAGCCAGGCAACAAACAAATACAGCAAAGTAAAAAACACGATGGAAATGTGGTCTTTCTGTCTGTTTTAACTATTATTTTGAGGAAGATGAGATTTTTGTGTTTTGCTGACATTCTTCAGTTGTGTAATAAAAAAAAAACCACATGAATTAAATAGATGCACATTAATAAATGAATAATTCGCCCTGTTCTTCCAGGCCTTACCAGAACATAACAGAGTTTGAGGGACAGGATGGCTGTGGCTCCAACAGCTGGAATATGGTGGATGTGGAGCTGAGGCCCGACAAGGAGTCAGATCCTGGAGTTCTTCTGTCCAACCTGAAGCCGTGGACACAGTATGCTATCTTTGTTAAAGCTATCACACTCACAGTGGAGGATAGACACATGCCAGGAGCCAAGAGCAAGGTGGTCTACATCCGTACCAGCCCCTCAGGTAAACACCACAACAGCAGAGATCAAAAGTTACAGTCTCTTACAGTCTGTGCTTTCTCCTCTCTGAAAGTGGAGAAAGTACTTGTTTTTGTTTGTTAGAATAACCAGATAGTTAAAGAGCAAAATTGTTGTTTGACTAAGCCACCACTAAATATCCCCAAGTAATTTGAAGTCTCTGCCTTTGTTTTCATTCAACATAAGCAGCTGAAATGGGAAGGAAATTGAAATAAAATGACATTTATGTAGCACTTTTCTGGTGTTACTGACTTCTCAGAGTGCTAAAGACTGCAAGCCCCATTTTCCCCACACGTTCATATACTGCTTTATTCTTCAGTATGTTATCTATTTCAAAACAATCTGTCCAGGCCAGTGTACACCCTGGACAGGTCACCAGTCCAACCCAAGGCCAGCGCAGAGTGACAGACGACCATTCAAACCTACAATCAATTTAGAATCGCCGATTAATCTAACATGCATGTCTTTGGACTGTGGGAGGAAACCAGAATATGCAGGGAGAACCAACATACGCACAGGGAACACATGCGAACAGCACAATCTAACCAAGAACGTTCTTGCCATGAGGCAACCGTGCTAACCACAACTGTGCTGTATAACCCAACCCAAAAATAACGTTTCATCATTTGGTTTTAGTGCCAAAGCTAATCATAAACTAGTCAGTCCAAAAAAAACCACATTTACCTTGTCCATATCCGTAGTTGCAGCATTGCAGGTATCCTGCTGTGGCAGTGTTTTCACCACCACCGCATTGTAGCTTTGTCTGTGTTGTTCGGCTCCCCTCTATCGTTCGGTCTGAATCTAAACAATCCCAGAGGGGCATTACTGTATCCCCACCAATGCATAGCGTTGTTTTCAAATGGCCTTCTGGCCTCACTGTTTGGCTGTTGCCAAACTGTCACTGACCTCTGGTGGTTTGAATTAGCAACTACATTATTTCCCTTATTAGTTCGTTAAAAGTAGCAAACAACTGTGATGTTACTGAAAATCAAATCTTTGGAGTATATTTTTATACTAAACGGTTTGGTATACCTTAAAACCATCGTACAGCATATGCTTAGTTGCTACTTGTTTTGCAAATAGAAGTGGATTACTTCTCTGTCAGAATTAAAGCATTTCTGGATTTTATCCAAACATACTGTAAGGAGATGGAGAGGAAGGCTGTTTGAAATAAACACAGCTGCAAGTCAAAGAGATGGAGAAAATCTGATTTAAACAAACTGTAATATACGGCAATAATTAGATGAAATGGAAGGCTGCTTTAAATAAGTCCAGCTGCAGTGTAAAGACATAGCAGCACTGTGATGTCAGAGGATCACATCTGCACTGGCTGCCTGAAGGAGAAAAGAGTTTACTCAAAAGTTGTTAGAAATCAGTTTATGTCTCCGTCCTTCTCAGCACCCTCCATGCCTCAGGATGTGCGAGCGTACTCCAACTCATCCACTCAACTGGTGGTACGCTGGTCACCCCCTGTCTCAGCGAATGGGAACCAGACGTACTACTTGGTAAGATGGCAGCAACAAGCGGAAGACCGAGAGCTGTATCAGCACAATTATTGCTCCAAAGGTACACACACACACACACAAACTTCCATTGCCACCACTGCTGCTAATAATTAAGTCACAAACGGACTACAAATCTTTCTTTCTCCTGCAGAGTTGAAGATTCCGATTAGGATCGCTGCCATAGGGGTGGGAGACCAAGAAGAGGAGACCAAGCCGACTAAACTAAATCCCGATGGGGCAGGTAAAGGCTGTTGTCCCTGCCCCAAATCAGTCGAAGACCTGGAGGCTGAAGCTGCTGACGCCTCTTACCGAAAAGTCTTTGAAAACTTCCTGCACAACTCCATTTTCACACCAAGGTGATTAACCCAAGATTGTTATTTCTCCATGTGGCACAGCTGTTGTGTAGCTACAGCAACATTTAACTTGATTTTTACTCCTATGTGAACTAACCAAAAATCAGTGCATGCACAATTTGAGTAATTTTTCAGGTTAGCAAAACAGAGATCAGTTTCTTTCTTCGGCCTTTAGTCATTATACAGTATAATTATGCATAGTAGTTCCGAGAACATAGCCTAATGAGGAGTGATAATACAGTCTTTATATTTTTTTATCCTTCTTGCAATTTCCCTGTAAATGTATTTACTTTTTCTTTATTTCCCTGAATAGTGGCTCAGCTTCTGTTTGATTCGGATAGAGATAGGAAGTCACCCTGCTGCAATGCACTTCGGACATCTGCATCACATTACTTCTTTATGTCTCAACACACATGTGCAAGTCCATTGGGAATAATTAGTTCTTGGTGTGTTTTGCCAGGCCAGAATAAAGGGATTTGTGTACTTCCATCTAAAGATAAACATCAAGTGTCATCATGTATTCTGGATTTACCTTTGAGCTTACCTTTAACAGATGTGTGCAAACCAGCATGAATGGGACAGTATCTGTAAACTCTGCTGATGTGATCGTTACACACCTACCGGAGTCTTTTACGGATTGGTTGGAACTGTTTAGCAATAATTAGCCAAAGAAAACATTTCTTTCTTGCTGTTAGAAGAAATATAATTGAGGATAAATTGTCAAAAGCCCTTTAAAAGGTGTCCACATTTCATTCTGGTTGAAACAGAACCATGGCAATAACTTTGTCTGGTATCCCATCCAATGAAATATTATGAAATAAAGGCACATGCGGAAAACTACTTGGTAATCTCTTGTTGCTCAGCTGTGTTAGTGGGTTTGATCTATCACATATTGGCACATACTGTGTGCTTTGCCTGTAAAAGTTCCGTAACTAGAAAATTAACTGAGCTGTTCAGTAATTCTGTTTACATTGTTCCTACCATGCTTCATCCGAGCTGCTGAACCAAAAGCCAAGTGGCAACAAAAACAAAACAGATCACTTAAAACATCAAGTTTGAGCAAAGTATTCCAGTAACTCTGGAATCAGCACAAAACTAAAGAGCTAAGAAGTAAACAAAGGAGACAGACAGGTTTCACTGCCTTGTGGTTTACCGCAGTGTTTCACATCCTGCTCCAAAGTATGAAAAATTGGCTTGTTGCACTCAGGTTGGGCTTAATGTCACTTAAAATGCACCTGTTTCACACTTATAATTTCTCCTCTGACTCTACTTTTCAGGCCAGCAGATCGTCGCCGCAGAGATCTGTTTGGCATCGCCAACTCCACTCACTCCCGCCGCAACCAGCTGCACGGCAACAGTAGCACTGCCCCTCCTCTTCAAGCCGCTGGCAACAACAGCACCCCCGAACAGGATCCGGCAGACCAAGAATTTGAATTCATTGAGCAGTCAGTGACAGAACGTGAGCTGCAGATCTCTGGCTTGCAGCCCTTTACTGTTTACCGCATCGATGTTCATGCGTGCAATCGACAGGTAGTACGTTGCAGCGCAGCGGAGTTCGTCTTCTCCAGAACCAAGCCTGCAGGTCAGCAATTTGTTTTGAAACATTACAGGCAACTGGGATGCATATGACCAAGCTGTGATTTCTTTGATACCCACTGTAATTAAACTGTGCCTGTGGTTTTTCCAGAAAAGGCCGATGACATCCCGGGCCCAGTGACCTGGGAAGGCCACGAGGACTGGGTGTTTCTGCGTTGGCCCGCGCCGCCTCGTCCCAACGGACTTATCCTCATGTACGAGATCAAGTTTAAACTGGGTGCTGAGGTAGGACAAACTGCCTTTGTTTCCAGTAAATTCAATAGTTTATTCAGAATTCTTTTTGCTCGTAGATCATCTTCTCCTCTGTATGAAGTGATTAATCTGAAGTAATAGTTATAATACTGATAACTTTTAAGACTGGCAGGAAGTTCAGAAAGTACATTGAAGCAAAAAGGACAGACGCTAACAGCAAACAAAAAAAGACAAAAGGGAAAAAAAAGGGATGTGACATAAAAGCAAGTCTATAAAAATTAGCATTAAAGAAGAGATTTTTATGTTACCCAGTCTGACTGTCTGCCAGTCATTTAGCTAGAGCCATTTCAGGTTTGCAAATATCAAAGTCAACGCCATAATCTCTCATTTTCTCTTTAATGAAAAACAAATGATGACTATTCCTTTAGTCTTCACTGCAGAACAAGGCTGACAGAATTTCAGTTTAACCTAATGCTCTGAAAATGTTGGGAAGTCAATTCTGACACACAGAATGTGATGTAGAAGTGTGCTCGTGTTAAAATGTGCTCATTTTAAATGCAGAACAGATTGAACCAACAAACAGGAGTTAAGTTTTAGAAACGCCATAAAAACAGTGGCAGCGCTGTGTCTCAGAAGTACATGTTAACCAATCAAATATGCCACTGACCAGACATGAGACTTATTATTTATTCATCTTGAGGCAGAATGGGTCTGGCACCCTAAACCCTTTCCTTACTATTTATTGCACAGTACAAATTAAAAACAGCAGGCCCTTGGATGTTTGATTTGGATTTAGTAAAACTTGCTCCATAATAAGCTCTCTTTTCTCTCTGTGTGTGTGTGTGTGTGTGTGTCAGACTGAGAAGCATGAATGTGTATCTGGTCAAATGTATCGGGCCCAGCGTGGCGTTCGGCTGTCCAACCTCAGTCCAGGAAACTACTCAGTCAGAGTGAGAGCCACGTCTCTGGCTGGCAATGGCTCCTGGACACAAACTGTGGATCTGTATGTGGCTGAACGTAAGTAAGACGCATGCTGTCATGCACCCTTAGAGTTGATTGCACCATTTTTTTTTTTTATTATGTTTTTTAAATTTGTACCTTTTTGTTTTCTAACAACTGAATGATGTCAAAACTACCAATCACGTTAATCAAACTGTTCGACCCAGCAGGATATGAAAATATCTTCTACGCAATGATCTTTGTTCCCATCTCCATAATCATCTTCATCTGCCTTCTGGTTGGAGTGATGGTTGTCCTCAACAGGAAAAGGTTTGTGCACAAGAAGTGTTTCATCACCTATGAAAAATCCATCCTGAGAAAGAGAATGCCATACTTTTTCAGAAAGAAATGGGACCCTGTATCAGGAAAAAAACTAAAATGAAAGTCATATGGGCATGTACTTTTCTTCCTTTTTCTTCCCCAAAATAAACACTTAAACAACGTACTAATGGGCGGTGTGGTCACGCTGTGATCCACAGTCACTCAACCAACACACAAACCAAAGCAAAAATGCTTCTGCCAATTGAAGTCCATAAAACTAAGTGGCAAATAAAGCTAGAATTCTATCTGTTACGTGATTGGCACCCTGTTGTATGTCGGGTTGTAATATTTAGTGTTTATGTTGAAATACCAAAATTACCCTGAGGAGAACTGAAGATCATAAATTTGCATGATTTGAACTCAAAACAACCTGAAGTAATATAAAGTAATGAGTCTCCAGAAGAAATTAGCAACACCTGTCATACTATAATAGGCCCTAAAGTAAAATCAATTTTTTTTCTTTTTTTTGAGCCAGCCACGGTAGGTTTTCAAGTTGAAATACTACAACACTTGTTTTCACACATGCACTGCAACAACTTCTCTAATCCTTATCTGACAGAGCTAGAAAATCAGTCAGTCTTTAACCTGTCCATTCCTTAGTACAAAGATCGAGTGCTAGAGAGCTGGGCATTGCTGCCTCCTGCTCTATCCAGGCACTCCTATGCCTAACAAATGCCGAGTATATCTGGGAGTGCAAATGCACCTGAAGTAAAAGTTCACTTGTGTCAACAGCTAATGTTGCATTTTGCTAGTATTCTTTGTAAAATAAAATTTTGATGTGCATGATTATACCTTATGCACGATCCCTGTTCTGTGTCTGTAAACATTTTTGTTTTTGTCAGGAACAGCGATCGGCTCGGAAATGGAGTTCTGTACGCTTCAGTGAACCCAGAGTACTTCAGCGCAGCAGAAAGTGAGTGATTCCTGAATGTAAAAAAAGGAAGTAGTAAAAATCATCCATGTTGGTGCAAAGGTCTATATTTAAGAAGTAAAGTGATGCCCCTTACTTTACAGCCCTGTTCATTTTAGGTCAGAGATCACAACAACGGTTAAGCATTCCCATCCATTTAGTGGCCTAAAAACATATGATAAGTGCCTGTGATGAGCACTTCTGATATGTAAATCTTGGTTATTAATAAGACTGCCTCAACTTCAGCCACCACACACCTACAGGAATTTGGGTTTAAATCACATTTATAACCTATGCACATTGATAATTATAATGCTGGACCAGGGAGCAAAGTCATCCATTGCAGCCAGTTTCTATCTAAATTTATCACTAATTTAAAGCCATGAAAATATATTACACTTGTACAACAATCACAATCAACCAGAAAACAACTGCAATAATAACTAATAATTTGTCAGCTGGACTCTCTCCACTAGAATGAAGCTAGCCAATGTGTTGTTGCAAGATTAAATCTTTACATTACTATCTCGCTGTCTGCTTTGTTAAATAGCTAACACTGCATGTGGATAGGCAGCACACATCTGAAATTAAGCACGCTTCATTTTGCTAACATAGAAATGCCTTTTTCTGTGCAGTGTATGTACCAGATGAGTGGGAAGTGGCACGGGAGAAGATCACCTTGAGCCGGGAGCTTGGCCAAGGGTCATTTGGCATGGTGTACGAAGGCATAGCCAAAGGTGTGGTCAAAGACGAACCAGAGACGCGTGTTGCCATTAAGACTGTTAATGAGTCGGCCAGCATGAGAGAGCGGATTGAATTCCTCAATGAAGCCTCCGTCATGAAGGAGTTCAATTGTCATCATGTGGTATGTGCTCACATAAATTCAGATCTTACAGAGAAATCAGGGTAATTCATATTTTTTGACTACTGTATTTTTCGGGCTATAAGGCGCACGTAAAATCCTTTAATTTTCTCAAAAATCTACAGTGCGCCTTATAATCCGGTGCGCCTTATGTAGGAATTCTGGTTGTGCTTACTGACCTCGAACCCATTTTATGTGGTACACGGCGCTCAAAAATCTGTCAAAAAATGTTTTAGTACGACTTTGGTAAGCTACGAAGCCGCACCGCTTGATGGATTGTGGGAGCATTACGGCTGCCGTAGTCAGGAGCCTCGCGGAGTAATCTGGGTCCCAAACTCCGCTTCAGGTCTCAAAGTCAAACGAACACTGCGGCATCACTGAGAGTTAAAAACTGTCTAAATTCTTTCATCTTTAATAAAATGATCAGCGTTGCTGCTTTACCAGGTGTAACGATTATGTTTAACATCCAGGCATCCATGAAAACAGAATTTATTAAATTTAACGGAGTTAGAAGTTAGCAGGAAGTTAGCTCGCTAGTTTCCACCTAAACATGATATAGCATGTTCTGACTGAGAGATTTCTGAAAAGATTAAAACGTACAGCTCTGCTATCACTTCCAACATAAATGAAGACAGAAAACTAAACAGCAGTGACTTTTGTAGGGTTACTGAAGTTGGACTAACTGGTATATAATGATGTGCTACGTGATCGCTAGCGACACAGCTATGTTAGCATAACATAAACACAGTGAAGCTGGAGGATGAACGCTAACTTTTTTCCACTTGATAAAAGTTAACGTGAGGGTTCCCGATGGTTAGGGACAAATGCGATCGCATGGCAGGATGCTGTAAACGGACCAAACTTCAGTCAGGAGAACAACTG